>JANCMC010044736.1:127979-142249 GCA_024363005.1 Charaxes varanes | reverse complement strand
CTGCTTTAAATAAAAAAATATTTAGTTTGATTTAAATATAAAAATAATGATATACACAGAGATTATAATTTTGAAATCGATACAAGTATATCGATGTTTCGAACATCCCTAGTTAATTTTAGATACTGTTCAAGTTCTTCAGTCCTCTACAGATTATAAACATACCATGTAACATACATATATAAGTTTAATAAATAATAATTTCTGTTGTTTAAATAAAATACAGGTAGCAAAACGGATAATAATATAAACACTTTCAGAGAATATAAGAGAAAGAATTCCCTTACATACGATGGGCTCATCTTTTCTTCATCTCCCCTCATGATGGAAATGGTAAGATTGAACCCACTCAGTTATTAGTTCTATGAGTTTAACTTATTTTATTTTTCTTCCGTGTCTAAAGATTACTTTGACATTTGATTGCATTTGTTTGGACCGTGGTTGTGTCTGTGGCTGTGTCGTAAACTACGGTCGTAAAGTAGGAGGTAGATAGTTAATATCTACAGTACTTCACTCTTGCAGTATTTTATATCTACCTCAATACTTATGTAAAATACATAGAATCTTTTCTTTATGAGTTGTATTCGGTGTTGGTTTCAGTGCTATCTTCGAACCCGTGAATTTTATTTTGATAAATTAATATTCGTCTTCTTATAAGATAAAAGTTTTGTTGTTCTTTATATCTATTAAGATTAAACATAGCAGTAGTATAGCTTTTGTCTGTATGCAAAGTAACCTTATCCAAAACGGGAGGCTGTTAAAAACTTCATCTGAAATTGTGGATGTGCACGATTTCGTCTGACCATCGATACTTTCTCTCGCTGATGCGTCGCTGTGAACTGTTATTCAACACTGTTGTTAGAACTCTGCGATTCGGATGATTAATAAAAATTGTAACGGTAGTTTGTAATTAACTGCAGGCGTGTGAAACTCGGCTAACGTGTGTAGTGTGATGAATTTCGTGTCGTGATGGTGGAGCGTGAAGGGATGAGGCGCGGCGGATGTGGCTGGGGCGGCGGGGTCCTCGGTCGCTGGTCTCTCCGAAGACTTTTGTTGGATAGTCCCTTAGTTGGACGAAGACTGGCACATTCAGGTAAATTTTTAGGATTAAAATAAAATTGGCATGATTTACAGGAAAATGATTCAATTAAAACAATCTTTAACATAACATGTTAAACTTGAAATAATTATTTATTCTTAGAAACTGATTATATTCTTTTAAAACAAACTTTTTGAGTTACATAAAACATTTTATGTTTGAATTATAATTATTTAATATTTATGAAAATAAAGTTTGAGTGATAGATGTGCATTTGCAAAAGAATGTTGTAAAGTTGTTTTATAATTCATTTATTACTTTATTTTGTTTGTTCTAAAAAATAATATATGCACATAATGATAAACAGTAGGTAATTGTCAAGGTCCTATCACTTATCATCAATTGAGTAAAGCAAAGATTAAATAAAAACTTACTTAAATATTGTGAACCATGACCAATTGCGAGACATTGAAACAATAAGGTCTCCAATCAAATAGGTCATTGTCAGTATTGTCATTGGTTTATAATTTATGCTTTTTAATTGAGTTTGGAACTGCTCTCATTGTAAATTGATCTATATATAGAATGTTACTGACCTATAACAATATTGGTAATAACTTCCTGTTAAAACATTTTTGACAATAACTTCTGATATCAAATTTTTAAATAGATTCGGAGCAGAATTCTAATACATGTGTTAAATAAGACACATTGTTAGCAAGCTATCTATAACAGTGTTAACCAAGGCATTTGTGGAGGCATGGAATGCCCCCAAAAATGTAGAAAATGTTGGAAATATCAAAAAACTAAAAAATAATTAAGAATTTGAAAATAATAGATAAAATTTTAGTGTGATGATATATAGCTTATAAACTTTTCCGTTAAATGGGCTACCTACACTCAAAGAATTTTTAAAATCGGACCAGTACTTTCTGAGATTAGCACATTCAACCAAACAAACAATTCTTCTGCTTTATAAATTAGTATATATGTAGTATATAAACCTATAATGGCAACTTTGCCCATACATGCATAAAAAATATATGTTTAGAGTAGTCAACCATACTCTATTATACAATAAAAATTAATTGCATAGTCACTTTACTCATAAAAATTTAGTCTTTCAAACTTTAGTGCATGCTTCAACTAGTATGGGTAGATTAACTTTGCTAAAATTAAATTTTATCTGAGATATTTCTCTAAAGTCTGTTGTTGTTTGAATGCTCCATCCAAGACCCTAAATGACCACTCAAGATGTTATATATAAAACAAAAGAATCTTACAATTAATATTATTTTATGTAATTATCAATGGGATTTTAACATATAAATTTTTTTTTCTCATACAAATTCTTGGAAATAATAAGTGATATTGTGTCAAAAAAATTTAAATGCTTTCCTTTGTGCTCCTACAGCTGCACGCAAGAGGAGTTAATAATTGCTTCTGATAGAGCAGTCAAAGTAGCCACATTCTGGTCTGCAACAATTTTATTTAAGAAAGTGTATTCGCAGACCAATCACTGAGAAAAAGAAAGTTCATACAAATATTTCTATAATAGACATATTGATCCTTAAAGTGACAACTTTCAGTGCCATATTTCGAAAATTATGCAGACTGAGGAGTATGAAATTTGGCACAATTATAGTTTTATAGTGAAGGGTGTGGGAATGATAATATTTTTTTATAATATGACATATTAAAATAAAAATAAATGCACGCCAATGCCTAATGATTTACATATTTAAACTCACATGTATACATTTTTCTATAAGACTGTATAAAAGACTTCTCTTTTAGACAAAAGTAAAAATATTGTCAAATATTGCAAATAAATAAAGAAATGTATAAAGAATTAAAATTTTGTGTACAGCTGAAATAAGCATATAGCAGGCAAAATATAAAGATTTGTGGCCGATTTTTGCCCACCTGGTGATACCTAGTTATTTATTATTAGTCATACAAACCAGGTAGAAGTATGCATACTGTATCTTTAAAAACACAATTACTGCCATTTAATCATTTGATTCAGCAATATATTAACCACCCATTGTTCCGAAGGAAACAATAATGCGAAATATGTATTTTTTAATAACATTCATTTATTTTTATTGCTACTTACATGGAAATAATGATATCATGTTAGTACTATTATAATAAATCTTTATGTTTTGTTTCATTTCATTACAATAATATGGAATGTTTTTATACTCGGATAAGTTATCTTATTTATACAATTATAAAGAAATAGAATTATACTTTTATAACATTCATGTATTTATATATTTGACTCACAGCTTTTTATAATTATTTTTAGAATATATTATTCATATATGTAGATACAATTACTATATGAATATTTACTTAGGAAATACTGATTTATTTTTTTGATGTTATTAATAGAAGTTTGATCTTATCTTAGATTAGTTGTGACCTGTGACTTTCTCCTAAAATTAGGTGAAAAATTTTAGCATGATGATATATATAGTCTATAGTCTTCCTTGATAAGCGGGCTATCTGACACTGTAATGTTTTTTCAAATCGGAACATTAGTTCCTGATATTAGCGCGTTCAAGCAGACAATCTCACTCTTCAGCTTTATATATTAGTAGTAGATGTACCCCGCGAGTTTGTCCACGTGGACCACTTTTATCACTTAGGGTTTTGGATAAGGATCAATATCATGTTTATAAAAGAAAGAATTTTTCAAATCTGACCAGTAGTTCCGGAGATTATTCAACCTTCCAACATTCAATCAACAATCCAACCAAGATTGTTCAAACAAACAAACAAACTCTTCAGCTTTTTGTATTAGTATAGATAAGATTAAGATAAGATAAATCAACAATTAAAATTTTTTATGAAAACACTGCATATACAATTAACACTGAGAAGGTAACACAACAGTACCTTCACCCAATTTCATTAAGGTCATTTTAACTATTTAATGAAGTGCTTTTAGACTTTCATATATAATCTGACAAGGTTGAAGAAGACACTAACTAAATGTAATAATTGTTAATACAGTTTGGTCAAGGAGATAAGAATATTGCAATTTAAATGTCACTTAAAATGAGAGTTGTTACTTAAAGTATACAATATAAACAAAGATATTTAATATTCTGGAAATTTATGACTGGCGAAAATGACTATTAAAGGAAAGTCGTACAATATGTATTGCATTTTTTTATTATATTACAAAGGGCAAACAGGTTCACCTAAGTGACTACCGACGCCCGTGCACATCTGCACCACCAGGAGGCTCGCAGATGCGTTGCCCGCCTTTAAGGAGGGGTTTGGGCCACTTTGAACTATTACAAACTGTATGAAACACAACAACAATTTTGATATTAACAACCGATTGTACTATTTATTCATAGCCTTGCATTTTTTATATGCTGGTTAACAAGTTTATATATGTATATATCAACAACTTTTGGAGCATTTATAGAGACAAACATTTATTGTTACTAGATTTTTAGTGGAAGGTAAAAGAGCTTATACGGTGATATATGGGGTATTTCAGTTTAAGTACGCAAAAATATCTTAATTTAACCATTATTAAATTTTAATTTAATTTATCAAATGGATGAGATCGCGGAATTTGCTCAGTACTAGATTACAATAACACCATACCAAAAACTAATACAAATGTAAAATCAAGTGTACAAATAAAATGTTGCAAACTGTTATATATATGTATCATATGTGATAATTTCTAGAATAATTACAACATTCTCGCCTTCATATCACGCGTGCCTGTTGTTCGTTTCGATAAAGAAATAGTAAGAATGGGATGACCCACTCTAACACTGGTTTATATTTGATATCGGACATCCTCCATGTTTTGGAAAGCATGTAACACAGTGGTCCCGATTGATGTCACTGAGTGCTATTGGTCATATTGTGGGAGTTTCGGGAATGATGTCAGACTGCAATTGGTCAGCCGCATCTGTTATTAAACTGGGATAATGCTATCTAGAAGTACTTGCTATGTAGCAGAATATTTAAAGGAATTTTCCTTATTTTAAAACATATCAATTTGTTGTATATTGGCATATTTACTTTAGTTTTATTTACAGTTTGTTGTTTAATGACTCATGTACAATTTGTAAGTAATAATTTTATTATTTTAAAATTATTAGGAATGTATTGATTTAAGTAATAATGCCAATGTGAAGTTATGAAACGAAAGTAACATAATATGTTAGTTTTGTTTCATCCAAGATGAATCATGTTACAAGAGGTCCTTAACCATTACTCATTGCTGTATTGACAAATTGCACTGAAACAGTTAAAAAACAAACTATTAATTTAATAATGGATCAGGAGTCCAAAATCCTGTTGGAGACCAAAACTCATTGTTGGGTAGCTGAGTCACTCCAGTAAGGAATTGCATATGACTATATATATATCAAAATGGTAAAGTAAAAAAGCTTTGTCTGTCTGTTTGTTCCATTTGATCTCCAAAAGGGATGGACAGATTTCAACAGGACTTTTACTGGCAGATAGCTGATATTGCAAGGAGTTACATAGATTACTTCAGTTTCAAAAAATAATTAGTAAGGAAGTATTCATGGCTATATTACAATTATTTCTATATCAGCAGGGATTCTTTAAGTAAGCTTTACTGCTTACCTATAAAATTATAGAATTTAGGCGCCTTTAGTCATCTATGAACCTACCAAGAACACATACATAAGAAACTATATAATATGAAATACTTATAATGTACTAATATATAACTATAATTGTTATAATGCAGTCTTAAATTCCTTATTATGCTTTTAATTTGAAACTAATGTTAATAATGAACCGAGAAGGCAGATTAATAAATGGTCACTTATTTATAAAACAATCATTATCCAAGCCTACTTAACAACTACTTACGTGCAAGCTGATAACATTAAGAAAGTTGATAACATTAAATAGTATTTCTTAAAATTTGTCATTTATTTTCAGACACTAGCTAGCATATCTTATTTCAACATGTTTTTATTTTAATGAAAATTTTCCAGTCTTTTAGAGCATTTACCATTTAAAAGTGAATTATTGATTCTATATTAGAAATACTATTGACTTACCAGTATAGTCGACCGTGCTTCCTTTCTTGAAGAATATTAATGTGGGATAGCCTTTGACTTTGTAGTATTCGGCGAGATCTTGCTCTTGGGTCGCATCTACTTTAGCTAACTTAATTGGAGATTCCTCAGCCAGAAGTTTCGTGGCAGCTTTAGCATACTCCGGTGCCAGCGATTTGCAGTGGCCGCACCACGGTGCGTCTGTGACGTAGACATATTTACAAGTTTAATACCGAAATGCCGACCGGCACATTTTGTTTATTAAATAATTAGACAAAAATAATAGTTTAGGACATTGAAAATCATTATGGTAGTTCAATATAAAAAACGTGGGTTTAATACTCACAGAATTCTACTAAAACGAAGTCATTTGAAGAAATAACGGAATCGAATGTGGGTTTGGTTAATACGAGTACATTATCTTCAGTAGCAATTTCGTCTCCTACAGCGGCGCCCAAAAGGGCTATCGCCACCGACAACAAAAGAGCACGCATCTTCAATTTCCGACAGTCCTATTGTAACTACTAAGTTTAAGCGGAAGACTATTTCGCACGAACTGCCGAAACTGCCACTTCATTCACAATCGTACCGTCTCACTTGACGTGGCAGCGTCGATTGTGTGTTTGGCCGTGATTGGTCGGTTTATTTTTTTTATTAAATTGGGCACGCATTGACTATGGTAAATTATTTGTTGTGGGATCCCAAAAAGTAAAACTTCACCCAGACCATACGAACTATAACTTTAAGTTATACATATGTATATCAGGTGGTACATGAATGTTCTTAGTTTTTTTTGTCTAACTTAGTAGTTGTGGAAAACCTTTATAATATAATGTCGTTAACCTGCGACTTCTTCCGCGTTTTTTTTTTTTCGATTCTTATACATACTATCAACTCTATCAAATTTCATTTTCGTGACAAAAAGAAGCCAATATCTTTACCCAAGGTCCAATCTATCTCGATATATAACGAAATTCATCGAAACTGGTTCTGTGTGAAAATGTACCAGACAGGGCTAGTTTCACACCTAGAATATCAGTAAGAATAAATATAAATTTAGAAACCTTAACTAAAATAATGTTCGTAATAAGGATAAGTACAAAATAAAAAAAAATGGATAAAGGGTTTGAATCTTTTATTAAATACACCGAAAATCCAGCTTGGTACTACTGAAATATGTATATTCGTGTTGATTTCAATAATTTTGCATAAAATCTAATTGAGAAGCGTTTTAAATTCCTAAAGTCACTATAAGCTCTGAAACGTAGAATAATGATTATAAAATTTAATATTATTTTTATGTTTTATAAAATATATGACTTTAAATATAAAATTAAGGCTATAGAAACACTTCAACAATGTCACAGCCAGTATCATAACAATCGTGGTACCTCAGATTAATAGCTCGTAGTGGTACTATCTTAATAATCTGCGGTTAATACGGTCTTGTGGTTAGTCACAACTCTCTGAAATCTCAGTGTCTCTCAGCCAGTCAGTGTCATTGTCAATTGTCATTTTATCATGTATTGTTATTGTTTTGCTGATTTGTTTATCTAAAAATCACTTATCTTTTAAATTATTAAACAGAAAATATAGGGTATTAAGTAAAAGAAAAATATTAGTAAGTCGAAAATGTACAAAATATTACACAATTACTTCGGTATAATAATGAATTAAATTTATATCATGCTCTTCAATGCAAGCCGGTAAAAACTAACTGATACAAAAAAGTAGGGATACTTTGAATATTCTTTTGTGTCCTCTAATGTCATTTATTACTTATTGAATAGTAATATCACCAGAAACAGTAGATCTTTATGATTGGCCTTGAAACAAATAGATCATAGAATTTATTTTAGAATTTTAAAGTTTGGCCTTTGTCCAATTTTTAATACTGTACGTTTCTATAGCGAATTTTTTAAAACTGTATCTACGACAAAACTAGATTGTAAGTTTATTCTGTAACTTTTATTAATTTTGAAGGTTCCTTTTGCTTTTAATAATACACTATTAAATTGGCATTACATTCTTTAGATGCCTGAGTACACTGTAACATCTGAAATATATCAAGAATATGATTATAAAACTGGTAATAAAGCAAGCAGAGAGGGAAGTGAGTGTTAGTTTATATAATAACATATAACTAATAGATTTTTTAATTTAGGAGCCTATATACAATATATCTCAATGTAAAATTTCTGTGCCAGGAAAAGTCAAACACAATATAGATAACAATATAAAAATTCTGGTTATAGATATTTGAACTAACCCATGCTGGTAATAAAATAAATCCCTATTTTTCTTTTAGTCTGTCTGTAGTATTTATGTGAAATTCAATGTGAATAAAATTACACATTAACTAAGTTGTAGCTAGAATACTTTAAAAAGTAACATTAAAAATATTTCTACACCAAAATTATATATCTACATCTCTATGTTTATTTGTAATTACAGATGTGCTATCGGAATTTCCATTTTTACTACCCAAAGGAGATAGTAGACTTGAATTTGATGAAGATAATGACTTGAATGTAGAGAGACCACGAAGGGAAGTTATAGTAATTGGTATTGAACATTGTTTTATCTTTGTTTAAACTGTCAAACTTTTCTTAGAAGACAAGTTGAAATTACCTTTATCGTTAAAGGTTTAATTTATTTACCTATAAATATTTTCTCCTATGAAAATTTCTAAGACAAGAAATTGTAATAAATTGTTTTAAAAAATAGTAACTTAGACATCTTGATGATTCAGCACTCTAGCCAAATATTTTCCAATAATTTCATAACACAAATGAGCACATAGTTTATATGCTTTTTATCGACTATTGAATAAAAGTTCTTGTGAATTTGAAAGTGTCTAAAAAACTCACCCTTATTTATTTTTTTTCCAGAACACAGAGCTAAGACCAAAATATCACTTGTTGGTCTGCAAGTGTGGAGAGGTGCATTGTTACTTGGGGACTTGCTAATACATTTGGGGCGAACAGGAGAATTGAGCGGTAAAGCCGTGCTAGAGCTTGGAGCTGGCACAGGCTTGACAAGTTTTGTGGCTGCTATGTACGCTACTAAAGTCATATGCACAGGTATATTAATGTGTGTAATGTAAATTAATAAACATTCAAAATTTCCATACTTAATTCCTTGGTGGACATTTTTGTCCAAACAAATAAATGTGTGTTGTAGATAGTAATATAAAATTACACACAGAATGATGAATACATACATACAACCTGTAATCCCTCCTATAAAAGGGTGCTCTTACAACACATTAATATTATTCTATAATATTCTGCTTTTTATTCTTCTTTTTTTTGTGGGCTGTGTTTTCCGCACTTAGTCGCTATAATATATATTGTTGCGCTATAAATATTGGTCAATATTAAAACAATAATTCAAATGAAAGGAAAAATTTCATAATATTTTTTTTTCGTTTCTAAGTCATTTTTGTGGAAAAAAATATTAGAAAAATGTCGCATTTTAAAATTTGGACAGATAATTTTTATTTTAATATTGACAAACAACCAGTGTTTAATCGTTTTAATAAATCAAAAGAAAAAATTAAATTTAAATTGATACTTTTTAAAAATAAATTGTTGAAGTTGCATTTCTGACTTCTTTTTAAAAAAGCTAAAAACACCCAAAAATGGTTCACTTTTGTATAATGCATCCATATGCAAAATATTGTTAGAAGAATAATTATCTTTTTTTTATATATTACAAGGGGCAAACGAGCAGGTAATTCGTCACCTAAGTGACTACCAACGTCCATGGATATCTGCATCCCCAGAAAGCTCCCAGATGCGTTGGCGGCCTTTAAAAAGAGGCCCCCGGGAACCCTTACGAATCGAACGAAATGTGACAACAATTGTGAAACAATGTGCAGCCTTTCATTAAAATCTCTATCTGTATAAAATAATGTGATATGCACGATAGGCAAAGTAGAAGCAGGAATAAACTTGTGAATCTTTTCCTGCTTCTCGGTAAGGTATAAAAATCATATGTGAGCCCCAGTATACTTTTCTTTAAGAAAATTCCAGGTGCAGTATAAATATTTATATTATCTATTGAAAAATTCTGCTCCAGCTTTGTACTTTATAGTTAACATGGAAATATATTAAACTTGTTTTTTAAAAGAAATCTTTTTAAAAGAGTGGCTAACGAGTTTCTTACTGATTCTTCTCGTGGACCGACTGTTCAGAAACAGCGGTAGCGTTTAAAATATGAGACGATTCAATCATCATTATTGTTAATATGTCGTTATATCTGATACCTTTCCCAAGCCAAACAAGAGAGCAATTGAATTATAATCGCTGTACATTGCTAAAATGTAATACATTGTTAAAATATTAAAATTTTCAACAAACAAAATTAATTTAATTTTAATAATTAATTTATTACCCATATAGTAGTATTGCGTTGGTACAAAAATTTTCCAAACCAGAGAAATAGACAGGAGATTGTCCATGTTAAGAAAAAGTGAAAATCTAATGGCAACAGCACCAGTGGACAAGAACATTTTGGTCCATTGACGACCAAATTTATAAAGAAATATATATCAGACAGAACAGGCACAAATATAGAGCACTTATATTAAGTAATCTATTTATTTATTGATTACTTGATTAGCTCCTCTTTATTATGAATGTTACATTTTATTCGATTTATACGCAATTTTTGGATAACCTTCTACGTTGTATAGAAATACAAAAAGAAGTAAAGATGTTTGTAGCATCTGAACAGATTAATCCCATTACCGTTCATTTCAAGTATTACACGTAGATAATCATAAACAATGCGCTGTACATGCGCAGTGCGCAGAAGCGGTTTGATCATTCAAACCGCTTCTGTCAGATTTTAGATGCTGTCTGTACTTTTTCAAGAGGACAGTGCGCCTGAAATTAAAAAAACCAAAAAAGAAAACAGCCAAAACTGGCATCAATGGCTGCGGGCTTGGCTTCATGTGTGCGCATTATGTTAACGTATGGCTGTGGACGCCAAAGTGCGTCCAGAAATATTTCTATGGCAGCCATACGTGAAAGCTTGTAAAAATGACCGGTGCATCGAAGCGGTTACTTACTTTGAGTAAAAGAATTAGGGTTCAGCGAAAAACATTGAATCCCACAAATTCCTACATCATGTTCCTAGAATTCCAAGACGACAAATTTTCCGATAATTAATAAATACAATACAATTATTTTCTTTTTTTACAATTCCTATTTTCTTGTTATCGCTACAATTTTTGCTTCTAAAAACTTGTGATTCTTTAGATGTATGATAATAATAATTAATATAATATGTCAACTTGGTTCCAGATATAGATATAGGAGGTATACTAGAGCTTATAAAGTTAAATGCAAAATACAACTCAAAGTTGATAAAATCCCAATTTAAAATAATGCCTCTAGACTTTACTGTCACAGCTTGGAGTAAACCACTATTAAATGAAATTAAACAAGCTGATATTATCCTTGCAGCGGACGGTAAGTTTATTGCTATTTTATTTTTGTGCAAAAGAAATGTTAGGGTTTACGCCCATAACAGAGGTAACGTTATTATTCCTTACGCTTATTACATTTTATTTTATATATAAATATGTTACGTCAATTTACCAAATGTGCAAAAATATATTATTTATTGTGTTACAAGTTAAAATTTTTAGCAATTATTTATTTTATATTGATAGCATCCATTATTTTATTGCATTTTGTAATAAAATTCACATGTTCTACTATATAATTATTTAATTACATATTATCTTATCTTTAAAATTGGCATAATTGTTCTAAACATACTGTTTATATATATTTTATTAAATAATTTTATACTATTTAATATTAAGGCTAGTTTCATAAATAAGGGCGCTATAGAATTATTTTATATTTTTTTTGGTTGAATATTGCACCCGTAGTATACTTCATACATCGGTATTACCTGTGTCGTGGGCGTAAACTTTTAAATTAGTTACCGCGTAAATTTTCTTTTGTGGTTAGAATAGATTGGACATTGGTTTTACAAATGGCTGACACTTCGTCGAAGACCGAAGTCCAGAGTACTGAGTGCGGGCTTGGGGCCATCTCCCCCGTCACGGATATTGTAAGACGGATATCCTGTGATTAACGTGTGTCTCTGCTGCTTCTGTGTACATAACGCTCTAGCTTTAACAAGTTGCATATCTGATATAACTACGGCTCACGTCAAAATCGGTTTTTAAAATTGTTTGGATTAATTGTTTATTAAATTCAAATGCTACAGTATTAAAAATATCGACTTTAGCTTTTAATACGGTGTCTTAAGTCTGATTAAATTATACGTATACTGAAGTATTTCAAAAAGAATAATTGGTCATTTGTCTCTATTATTAAGCCCCCCCCCCCCCCGTAATATTACATGCATGGCTGTAAGTTACTGTATTAGAAGTATCAGTTGAAAACTGTTCCATCCTCCTTATGCCCGCTATACACATCGATAAATCGCTTGCGATGTTACTGTGCAGTTTGGTTTGCACAGTTATATCGAGCGTGTGAAAAATCGTTGACGATTATCGTTCATCGGTGGCAGTTGCAATTTCTATCAGGTGAATCGTTGCCGTTTGCGTTTATGTGGATGGTGATGGTTCATTTCGGCAGTTCTTTACGGAGATTGTTCCGGGGATGACGTCAGGCAGAGAAGTCGGTTATCTTAACTTGCTCAAGAAACACAATTTCTGCAATTTAAGTGGACTCTGGTACTAGACTGATCTTGTTGCACCCACGACATAGAAAAACTCTTACAACTCTATAGGTGTAAGAGTTTTTCTTTTTCACAGAAGTAATAATGCTTAGAAGCTAAAGAAGTATAATAGCTTACAAACTATGTAAAAGTTAAAAGATAACAAAATATTTAATTTATAAAAACTAATTTCATAATTTTTTTTAAATCCTGGATGACATGTTTTAGTGCGTAAACTTTAGCGGGGAACTGACGGCTGACGTAGATATCGAAGCCGTGTGGAGGCATTAGCGACGTACGATTTAACTGCACAGTTAAATCGCAACGATTTATCGTGACGTGTGAAGCGGCTATAACGTGCTAAAAGAAAAACGTGTGTACTATTCAGTGAGCTCTCAGACTTACCGAAAATAGTCTTTATTCGATACTTTTCTCAAATTGACAGTAGAAATAATGCTGATTGTAGAGTTGCATGGCAATGTGTATGCTAATAATTAAAAATATATGTTTTCAATCCTTACATTAGCCTACTGGGTGATACTGTAGTTAGTGTTGTAGCGATCAGATTAACATTTTCTTTGTGGTTTAGTGTTATATTTTACATAATAATAAGTAATAAGAAATTTTCTTGTTTTTTTATATTTTTTTCCTAAAATTAGTATGGAAAAAATTAATGGGGATGTCAATATACTAGACCGCTTTCCGTTTTAAACAGTAACGTAAATGGAAAGTAATAGGAAAGTAAACGGAAGTCTGAACACCTTTACAATATACAAAATTGACGTCTCAACTTATGGTTCTCGAAGTGTACATTGGAACATACACTAACATTTCCCTTTAAATTTCAGTTATCTATGACGATGACGTCACAGCCGCATTCATAACTACCACAGAGAAAATACTAAACACGAATCCGCCCAAAACCATGTATATAGTTTTGGAGAAACGCTACGTGTTCACGATAGAGCACATGGAGTCAGTGGCGCCTTGCTACGAGACCTTCCTCGCCTTGCTGGACCAGGTCAAGGACCGCGCGGGTTGGAGCGTGGAACAACTAACTCTGGACTTCGCCCAATATTTTACCTACGATCGAGTCAAAGATCTAGTGCTATGGAAAATATCAGCCAAGCAAAAGAGCTAATACAGATCATTTGAAAGAAATATTCTTGTTATTTCGTCCACTTAGCGTTTGGACCGCCGAGGCCTTATGCTCTCCGTTTTATACTCATTGATATAAATAAATTGAAGGTCATCTTACTATTTGTAATAGAAATATAATGTTATTAACATGCTGAAGAATATAAACTCGTTTTTAATGCCATTATTGAAACGAATAAATAATAATAACCTGTTACGATAAAAATGGGAATTTTCTTGGTTCCGTACCTCTAAAGGATCACTTCCTTTTACGTCTGTTTTTCATTTTGTCGATATCCTTTTAATGC
>JANCMC010044736.1:73392-127879 GCA_024363005.1 Charaxes varanes | reverse complement strand
ATTTTCTTGGTTCCGTACCTCTAAAGGATCACTTCCTTTTACGTCTGTTTTTCATTTTGTCGATATCCTTTTAATGCCATATACTCCGGTCTGCAGTCCCTTGAAGCTGTGAAAAACATCAAGACTCTAATTGTACGCAATCAAGAGATATGGTCATTTATGTCACACTCGCCGTGCAATAAAACCGCAACGTATAAGATACTTCGCGTTGTCCTAGAATCATGAAATTTGGCAAGCTGTATCTTGTAGTACAAGTACAAGCTAAATTTGGTTAATTGTTTATCTGTCTGTCCGTCTAGTCGACTCTTTTTCTCAGAAACGTGTAGAGGTATAACGTTGAAACCAAACACTGAGGTTTGTGATTCCTTAAAGCTGTAAACAAAATCAACCCTCTAAGTATACGCAATCACAAGATATGGCCGTTTATGCATTTCCTATACTAGTTCATTTAAAAGTGAAATCAAAACCTAAAGGTAATTCCCGTTGACTTAGTATCGTGAAATTAGCCAATAAGCTATATCTTGAAGTATAGGAAACATTCCGAAAACGGTAATTTTGTAGTTACACCAAAATAAATAATTGTGGCGACTTTGTCACATTAACAGAAATCTTATGAAAAGTATAAATCTTAATATAACCTGATAAAGTATTACGCATGATGGTACGGAACCGTTAGTGCGCTAGGCTGACTCGCACATAGCCGGCTTATTTAAATCCGTTTGCTGATCACAGGTACAGGAAATTAAAAGTTTAGCAAGTGGAAAAAAACAAAAAAAAAACATAGTGGATGAATAAAACAAAATAACAAGAAAGTTTCATTTTATTTGCAAAATACAAAAAGTTGTAGATCTATTGAGACATAAACAAGACGCGGTGCTTATAATTTTATTTAGACAAATAAATTAATTAAGGATATATTCTAAAAACATTAAATGAATCGACTACTAGCTTGGCACTAGCGTCTAATATATATATCTATAACAATAAATAAGCTTATTTTTGAACAAGTTCTTTAAACGTTTAATAATAATAATGAAACGCTTTGAACGTCCGTCGTAACATGGAGTATGTTTTCTAATGTTGCAATACTGACAAATTACAGAAACTTCTCAATTTTATGTAACAACGAATTTAGCTTCTCTTCATAATAATAATCTGGCATATTTTCAATCGAAATTTTCGACTAAAACGTGTGAAAGTATCTAGAAGAGGCTAGAATAGATAGAGCGTGAAGTTAGACAATATTATTCTAAAGTATCGGTTTCAAGTATTCTTAAAATTTTATTTACACTTGCGGAAACTTTATATACCCAAATAGCAAACTTTATTTTTGCTCATTAGTATTAGTATATTAGTGATTATTTCTGGTCCAGCGTCACACACCCAGTATTTTTAGACAACTCGCGTTAATAAACAATGATAAAATGTTCATGATGAAACAAACGTAATTAATAAATAGTGTTTGTTAAAAACCGATAGACATAGAGACGTATTATATCCTACACAACCTGTTCAAATAGTTTCGTTTCTTTCACCCTTATTATCGCTACTCATTGGGTATAAACTAAACTTAAAATTACTTTTGAGTGGGCCACAGTTCGTTGTATTTGGTCAAAAACGTCTTTCTTAACTCCGAATTTCTCGCCTGTTGGTCCTTTTCTTTGCTCAGGGTCTCGATGCTTTGGCCCACGCAGAGGTCTCCCGTGAAGTGGATGATTAGAACTTGCGTATTAAAAGACACGTTCTTGTCCGGGCCCTGTTTTCCAAAATTTCCCTGCGCTCCGAAGTCCAAGGCGTAGGGCGATGTAGTTAACCCTTCCGCCGCTACAAGTGCAACTAGAACGTTAATGCCTAAATACTTTACAATGTTGGATTTGCTATAAATCTGCGATGGAAATAAAAAGAAGTCGCAGTTAAAGCAAGTGATAGGAACTGTAAAGGGAAATCCACCTGGAAAACTTTGTCCCTCCGGATATGACACCCCAACTAAGGCTTGGGAGGACAGGAGATATACCTCCAGCAATCACAGATAGCGAGATGGCCCTAGTCCTTGAACGACTTAAGTCTAAGAGAACAGCACCGGGTCCTGACGGTGTGCCAAGTAAAGTGCTGTATATTGCCTTAAAACCACTAGGTGGATGGCTACGGGACTTGTTTGACGAGTGCTTGTGCTCGGGAGAGTTTCCTAAAATCTGGAAAACTGGCAGAGTTTGCCTCCTCCCAAAATGCAATCGACCAGCAGGCAGTTCTTCTGCGTATAGACCGATTGTATTACTGAATGAAGGATTACTTGTGGTATATAAAATGATCTTTGGGAATGACAAGCAAACTTCTAGTTTCATCGACAAACCCTGAGCTCTCTGAAGTTGTGCTTTCGTCACTTTGATTGTCGCTACTTTCCATGGAATCCGAAATACGCTGCAGTCTCTGAAGAATATCGTCTAGTTTTATGTATTTTTTGTTAGTCTTCTCTCTATTTAAGCCAAATTGGAGTCCCATAGAATCTGGATCGTAGTACATTTCGTCCACGCGTTTTGAGCCCGGGAGGTCTTTCGTTTTCCTTATCTCGAAGATTCTATACTTAGGTACATACGCATCTGCTAAAACTGCAACTGAAATAAAATAAAACAATTTCTTTTCTATATAGGTTTGTCGTGAACTTGACCTTTGCGACTCGTTGTCACGTATTGTCAAAAAACTGCTTTAAGGCACCATTTTTCCAATATACTAGCGCGAGCGGCAGGAGATGGCAAAACGAAATTCGAAAGGAGCACACTAAAGTTTATGAAATTTCCATTGGAATTCGAATAACAAAAGCTACTTTATTATTAGCAAAGCGTTTAGGTTTCCGTACAAAGAAAATTAAAACCATCAATTTGGAATAAAATTGCTGAATTCACGCGGGCGAAGTCGCAGGGGGGAGACAGCTAGCGTATAAAAAAAATTTACAACTAAAAATAACCATACATAGCAATATTCACGAACCTAAAAGAATGAACACCAATCGATCCATGTTCCCACGTACAGTGACCGATATTCGGGCGGGTGACATTAAAAAAATTAATTTATTTTATCGCCTTTTTACGAGTTCGACCCGGCATTTATCTATCGTTGGGAAAATTGGTAAATCATAAATCGGATTTTCTATTCAGTTTATGACCACCTCGAGCGATTTAAAACCTTTAGGCTAGTCTAAGAGCTAACGTTCAATCTTTTTATACAAAGGGCAAACAGACGGGTGGTTCATCTGACACCCATGGACGTAACCGAAATTGCTGGCCTTTCAGAAATGATTATTATCTTGTCATGAAGAATTCTATCCTACGTAATCATATATCATTTTTAATATAGTATATAACGGTGAAAAGAGGTGGCGCGACGATTTGGATACCTTTGCGGGGAAGCTATGGATGAAATAGGTCCAGGAAAGAGGAAAGTGGATCAAAAAGGGGGAGAACTTTGCCCAGCAGTGGGACACAACAGGCTAATAAAAAAAAAAGTATATAACAGTCGATTCCCATTTTTGTATAGTCAACCAAGAAATTGGTTTGCCACACTAAGGTCGAATGTCGTTTGCACGTCAATTTGTTAAAAGACTCATTTTTGCTAGTTATGCATTACGTTAATTTCTAAAAATAACCCTTAAGAATATTTTCTTTAAGTAGGAGCTGTCATCCAAAATGATAAAGCACTTTCTTGGTCTTTACGTAACGACTTTCATCAACAAACAGAGTGATCCAAAAGAAAGGTTTATATAAGTATACATGCATATCTTGCTGGCTGGCTAGCTGGCCCGTTGGCGCAGTGGGCAGTTACCCTGCCTTCTGCTCCGGGGGTCGTGGGTTCGATTCCCATCTCGAGTCAGCTAATATTATTGACACAAATACTGTCAATATGGCAACCAACCCTGGTGCTGCTGAGCATCTCTATCAGTGCGTTTCTATACAGGTTGAAGAGCTTAGGAGAGGTTAAGCCCCCCTGCCTCACCCCGTACTCCAACCATTACAGCTTCGAATATGATTCTGACCATCTGATTATGATACCAGTACTTGAAGATCTTGTTCACTTCTGAAGGCATACCAGTCCGTTTAAGTTTTTTCCACAGCATATCATAGCTTACCAGGTCAAATGCCTTTTAGGTAGATCAAGAAACGACGCAAAAACAGGTGTTCGACGCACTGTATAGTACTTGACTGTTTGCTTAAGACATAGGATAGCTGACTCTGTGGAGAGTCCAGGTCTAAATTACTATGCCTAGTACCTAGTACCAAGTGAAACGTAGTGATATTTTAGAATAACGAAGAATAAACCTTTCACTTATACAAAATCAGTGATCCACTGGAAACTCCATAACGGGGATGGAGGGTATATTCCTATTTCCTACCTTAGTGAGAAGCTGTCTCTATCCAGTGGCACTGAAGGTCGGGGTTGGCCGATGTCAGCTGAGACGAATCGTAACTTGGATCCAGGCAGCAAGGTTGGATCCCGATTGACCGCAGCAACGGCTAGAGGCAAGGCACCCAGCGCTGTCTGCAGTGAAAAAAATGTATTAGAATCTTCTAAACAATGAAAACACTAGGACAACGTTGAATATTGTGAGCGGAAATTGCATAGGTGCCTGGTACATTCCACCTCTCATATGGGCTAGTGTCACACCTACTCCTAGCACGGGCTTTAAGCTACGGGAATATTAGACAAGCTGAAGTATTTCCCAGTTTTTTATAAAGATATTTGGTGAATATATTTATGCATTGCTGGGCATACCCAGCAGTGGGCGATTGAGGGCGCATAGATAGATAGATGTCTCACATTTTTTTCACTACCATTAAAAGAGGGATTTAGGCCACCTGACACTCTCACAAACCGAACGAAACACCACGTGCATTATCCTCAAGCGAGGCATGTCCTGACAATTGCAGCGAGTCTATAACCGCTCAAACTATTTTTAATGTGATATATTTAAGTTAATAATGAGATATATATTTAAGTTGCGATTGTACTTGTTTCTTCTTTTATTGTTCTGTTATTGTTTGTACAAATTGTTGTTTGTGTATCTTATGAATAAAAACAATTCACAAGTTAGAAACTGACCATATATTATTAATATATTTCACATATAGTGTAAGCTCTTTATAAAGTCGTTCGTTATTATGTGTAAATTAGGTCAATTAGGTAGGCGAAATACATTAGTATACTATGTACAGCGCAAAAATCATTCTCGATAAAGAAGAAATACGTCTATAGTCAGATGTTAGCAAAAATTAACAAAAGTATATAATAGTGTATTTTTGTTTATAAAAAACGTAATAAAAGGTACCGACTCAATCTTTGAGGTGCCGAAATTGCTAAAAGACATTCTGGGGTAGTACCGAACTGTCTTGCTTTTGTTATTGTTAAATTCAAAAGTGGGGACATTTCTCTTGAATGACAATGTCTTTAGGAAATGTTAGTGTCAGATATTAAAAGCTCTAGGTACCTGCATTGTGTGTGTAAAAAGACTGATAGTCTTAAGCCAACTTTGAAACGATTAAGATGGCTTGAAAAAGAAAAACGTAATGTTTTGACAAAAAAGTTTCTTTGATAATTGCAATGGCAGATTTAGTTAATTTTCCTTACTCCCTTCATATAACGGAACTCTTTATAACGAATCTCAGGGGACTTAGCTAGGGAAGTTAACTATAATTTCATATTATGAATAGTAAATTAAAAGCTTGTATTAGGAGTGGGTGCGACAATATCCCAACGGCGGTGGGGTTTGAACCGGTTACCTTGCGGAATCCTTTTTATTATTCAGAAAAAAAAAAACAAGGATAAGGTAATACAGAAATAAATATAACCATATAACGCGGTCTTATTTCATCGCACGGGTTGTAGCCATTCGACTCAATTCCATTTACATTTCTCCCTATCGAATTGAAAAGGGTTTTTGTTACTGGGTATAAATTAGGACATTTCTTTGTAAAGTGGTATCCGTATGCTGAGATGGAGGTTGAAGAATAACTTGAAATATACGTGTAAATAACTTAGTCGCGAGATTTAATGTTTGAAGACTTTTGCTCGAAGAAAAAGACGTACACAATTGTAGATAGCCTTACAGTCAACACAGAAATTGGTTTGCCACGCTAAGGTCGAAAGACGTTTGCGCGTCAGTAAGGCTTATTTTTGCTTGTTATGCATTGTACTA
The DNA here is from genome assembly GCA_024363005.1 of Charaxes varanes. NCBI lineage: Eukaryota > Metazoa > Arthropoda > Insecta > Lepidoptera > Nymphalidae > Charaxes > Charaxes varanes. The sequence continues at coordinate 121,695 of JANCMC010044736.1, read as the reverse complement.
ATTTCTAACAATAACTCCTAGCAAAGTTTTCTTTAACTGTCATCCAAAACGGTAAAGCACTTTCTTGGTCGAGTATCATGCTACTATGTTTATAAGCACCGTTAGTAACTTACCGTTACGTTAAGCCTACCTAAGGTTTAGCGTGATGATCTATAGCCCATAGTCTTCCTTGATAAATGGGCTATCTAAAACTGATTTTTTTTTAAATCTAACTAATAGTTCCTGAGGTTAGCGAGTTCAAGCAAACAAACAAACAAACTCTTCAGCTTTATATATTCAATATAGAAATATAGATATAGAAGATCTTACTCAAAGGCCAGCAATGTTACTAATTAAAAATTCAAATGATATTTTATTCAAGTAGACTCTTAAAAGCAACCACTGATTCGGAAGAGTCGAGCCTCGAGAAGAATCAGCAAGACACTCGTTAGCCACTCTTTTAAAAATAGTTTTTACAGAAATGGGTTTTTCACATTTTTGTACGATCACTATCAAGTACAAAGCTGGAGCGACTCAACTCCAAGCAGTTTTTTTATTGTTATTTATTATATGAGGCACGTGTCCGATGGATTCTTGTCATGTCCATGGATTCTTGCAATGTAAAAAAATACAGTATTACAATTATAAATGCATTGTACGATTTCATTACAAAATAGCAGTTACAAACATTGTAATCGTGCAATGTTTTTACATACAAAGAAAAGGAGTTCGTCATTTCCCCCCGGTCGTAGATATAATTCCATTGGGTGCAAAATTTGAGCCGTACGCTGTTTGAATGTATCACAATACTTCAGTGTCTCTGCAGCTATCAGATTGAGTGGTCTTTTAAACTGTGCGATACGATATATCGTGCCGGTCAGATTTATCGTAATATATGAGAGAAAATTTAATATTTTTTGTGAACGTATGTATATAATTAAGGACGTCGGATATAGGGTGGTCGAGCTGGACTGGAGTTGGGCAGGACACATGGCTAGATGTGGTGATGGCAGGTGCTCTACTGAGTGGTGGCTTAGATTGGGTTGGTGAGACCCCGGTCGTCCCATGGTTTGATGGGTGGAAGATGTAAGGAGAGTGGCAGCAGGTGGCTGGATATGATTGGATTGGTTGAACTGGATGAGATGGAGATTCGATTATATTGGCTTGATTGGCAAGGGATAGGGGAGAGTGGAAGAAACAAAGGGGGGCCTATGCCCAGCAGTGGGTTATCAAGAACTGAAAATGATGATGATGATGAAGTATAAGTATATAATTTCCTTTTGCCATTAAAGTCTGTTCAAAATATAGGTTTTTTAATCAGTAGGAGCACTTAAAGACATCTATTTATGTATATACATATAATAATTGACCTATTCTAGTTTAAGATGAGGAGCTCGTGGCCTAATCAGTTGTCGGAATTTGTGTCGATCGCTAGGTTAAGTAAAGTAGGTTGTCCTTTGTACCTATCCATCGTGGTTTCCATCTTTGCAGACTGGATTATCATTTTTTAAAAGGTAATTTGGCAACAATCTAATACAAAGAGAGCGGTCGATGTGAAAATGAATGAACGTTAATTAAAAAACTGAATCAGACAAAGTGCAAACTTCATTCGGACGTAGGTATCAATTGCATTAATCCGTTTGATCAATTGACTTTTTACTTACCTATTTTTAGACACAAAGCTCGTGTTGAGATTGATATCTGCTGCCAGGGATGGATAACTGGAGCTACTGAAACATTAAAGAAAATATTAACTATATTTTCCAATAGTCTGTCATGATAAAAAATACATTGAAGGCGCGAGTCGTGATTCTAATGTCGAGTGAAGCAATCTAATACAAAGAGAGCGGTCGATGTGAAAATGAATGAACGTTAATTAAAGAACCGAATCAGACTAAAGTGCAAACTTCATTCGGACGTTGGTATCAAATGCATCCGTTCGTTTGGTGATCTGTCTATTTACTTAGCCTATTTTATAGACACAAAGCCCGTGTTGACATTGATATCTAGCGGAGCGGTGCGGATAACGCGACCAAATGAATTGGCGCACTGGGAATTGGAAATCTGACCAATGAGAGCTGCCATTCTGATATTACAAACGCTTTCAATTCCGAAAGAGTCCGAAGACCCGACCGACACTTTCATTTTCTGCGGATTATAACTCTGTTCACAGTTGAAACGGGGACGTTTTAATTGCTTAATAATCCGGGATTCGTATAGGATAATAGCTTTATATGGAATGAAATGGCTTTAAGGATTCTTCTTTTTATTGCACTTGAAACAAAAAATAAACACGCTTGAATACGTACAGTATTGTGCTATATTTATTTCCTTTAACAAGGTATCTTTTTGTATAGTCGACCGAGAAAGTGCTTTACCATTTTGGATGACAGCTCCTAGTTAAAGAAAATTTTGCTAAGGTTTATTGTTAGAAATTAACGTCATGCATAACAAGCAAAAATAAGCCTTTTAACTAATTAACGTGCAAACGACATTCGACCTTAGCGTGGCAAACCAATTTCTTGGTGGACTATATAATAAAATGGCCAAAACCCATATCAAGACACGCCTATATAGTAGGATCACTTAACACGGTCCGATTTAGCTCATAATAATTTTGCTAATGAATTTGAGTTAAACATCAGATAGTTCGGAAATCTTAGGGAGGTGGGAAGGGTGGGGGACCTTGTGGACGAAAAGCCGGACGGATTGACAGAGTGAAACTATAAGGGCCATCGCGGAATATGTTTGTCCCAAAGAAACTGGAAGTATAAAAGAATAATGAAATGGAAAATAGTAAAAAACAGAAAAATGTAATGAACAAGATAATAAAATAAAAATATTACGGGCCTTCAACGTGGAGTATAAATTAACGCTTAGAAATTAAAAGTATGAGGGCTCCAAGTTTTTACGGAACGCTAAAAAGGATTAAGCTAAAACCTTTGAAATTACGGCTAGTAGCTGTATTAAAAGGGGCAAACGAGCAGGCAGCTAAGTGTCTACTGACGCCCATGGACATCTGCACTACCAGAAGGCAAGCAGGCGCGTTGCCAGTCTGCAATAACGATTTTAAGCCACCGGGAAGTCTCAAAAACCGAACGAAACACGACAACAACACCATCACTTGACGTGACTGTATTGCCGTCACTTCACGCGGATCTTATGTAAGAAAGAGGTGCTGATACCCGTATGCGCCGACCCAATTCGGCTACAAGCATCACGGTTACTCTAATTAGAAAGACAGGAGTAAGAGAAAGGGATAGAGTAAAAGGATATAAAGGTAGATGGGGAGGAGAGAAAGAATGCTGATACTACTGTTACGGACGGTATAGGGGGAGTGACAAAAGCAGCTAGGGTACTCTGGGGTCGCGTACCCGTAGTGGATCTGACCAGTTATTGGACAGATAAAGGAATATCCACCCCCTGGGAGTAAATTTCAAGATCGACTCAAACGCCGGCCATTGAATAAACTAATACATCCTCTAACATTATTCCCTAATACATTCGGCACTAAATCATGAAGTTACTAATTAAGCGAAGCTTATTTGACTGAGCACAAGCGTAGCATAAATTTAATGATTCTCATGAATTAAACCATTTATCAGCAAGCATCTGCTCGCTGGGTCGTTGCTTAAATTAAACTTCGTCGAACGACCGTTTACCCTAACAAAAACTGAAACAAAGTGACATCTCTAAAATAAGAAAATGTAAATTACGCTCTCTTAATGCAAGTTACAATTATTATTATTGTGCCTCTTGTCTGCCTTATTCTTGTAACTGAATATCTTACTCTCTATATAAAGCTGCTTTTTCACACGTTAACGGGGGAAGGGTGTCACTAAAATGTGGCATTGTGTGATAACGATCAAGGGGAGTCAAAATCTTTATCAAAATTAAAACTGCTGTTTTCTTTAAATTATTTCCTAGAGATCGTCGGCTGGTCGAAGTTCGCCCACAAACCTTCTTGCGTACAACGACATACATTATTCTATTCACAGAAAAATAAAATTTGTCAATTAATATAATATACGGTTGTCACGATCACGCTTTGACATCATCCAATGCATATGTGTGTAAATCGTTTGGCATTGGCGTGTGTGTGGTTTTATTTTAATAATTTAATATATTAGTATTGCATTGCATTATGAAAAAATATAAGCATTCGCACACCTTCCCCTTTAAGAACTACAATTGTGCCACATTTTATCCTCCGTCTGCGCAATTTTCGTAAAATGGTACCTAAAGTTTTCGCTTTATGTAATTTTTTTCTTGTTTCAAAGGAATATTAGGAATACGTTTTAGGTATGTCTAATATTTCCTTTTTCCCCTCCTACTAAGCTTAAATTAAAGGTTTGTATTAGGAGTGGGTACGACAATACTCCAACGGCGGTTGGATTTGAACCACGTACCTTGCGGATTTCAGTCCATACCTTATACCGTTGAGCTATTGAGGCTATGTATTAATATATAAATAATACATACATGGATAAAATTGAAAAATATGTGATGTCATATTTACATTTTGTGACAACCTGTGACAAGAATGGGGGAGTAAAAAAATCGTAAAATTCGTATGTCGATTTATGGATGTTCCCAAAAAGTCTCAACACTTCATGCTATCAGGTAAAGACAAAAGAGTTAAGTGATTCACCACAGTTTTATTGAATTTACTTTTTGGTTATTCATATTGTAAGTGGAAGAGTGCATTTAAGAATCGAAGCATATTAGAGTACGGTATATAGATTCGTTCATAAGAAGAGGTTGGCAAAATGATAGTCTAATTTTGACGCCTGAATGACGATAGTACTATTTAATATCGATAGAGAGTAGACGTAGAAATTTAGTACATTCAGAAATACCGCAAAGTGAAGACGTCTTTGATTGAAACTTAGACAATGGAACTGGGACTTAAATACTTTAAACAGTTCGTCGCTAGAGACGACTTGGCGTTCTGCCAAAGCCTGCGTCCGCAAAGGGTGAGCCGCGTTCAGGTGGATCGCCTAGCAGCCTATAAATTCAATAGCCGACTCAACTATTTTACGGAAATTTAAACGATTACAGGCATCATCATAAGTAGGATCATATCTTTAGCTAGAATGAGGAACGGAAACTGGAAGTAGGGAGTTAATGTTGAAAAAAAAAAGCATTTAATAGGTAAGAAATATAATATTTATTTTTATGTTACAAGGACCGAACGAGCTGGCGGTTCTCATAAGTGACTATTGACGCCTATGCGTTGCCGGCCTTTCATGACGAGATTAGGCTGCCGGGAAGGTGCTGCGCTGGTTTATATAAAGTTTTACAATGTTTTGGAAAAAAACAAACAATTTACAAGACAAATGAAAAAAATATTAAATTTTTTACTTAAATATATTAATTTATATAATACAAGTAAATACTTGTATGTCTATACCTGTGTTGTAGTAACATGACCCAAAAAGATATACTTAAATATATTTAATATAGGTTTTTAATATGAAAATACTTCAAAATATATATTTTCGCGATATTGATCGGAGTTTTAAGTTAATTATTTATAATTAACGTTTAAAATTCGTGCGTGACATAAGTCTTCTGGCATTATTGTTACAATCAATTTAGTAAATTGTTAAATAAACCAATTACATTTACAAGTGGGATAATTTATCATATACCGGCGACGCACCAGTGAGCTTTCTGGTATCGTATTTACTCTGGGGATCAGATGAACCCCTTGGTCGTTTGCAATATATTGCAAAAAAGATGTGAATACAAGATCGTTACCAGGTCTTTCAGGGTCCTTGTCACCGTTGCGGTGATGATGCTTGTGCTTGCGATGGGAGTGTCTGCGTGCTGGCACGTGCACCCCCACAAACACAGTATGTGCCCGGTGACCTGGAAGAGAAGGAGCATCATAATTATTCATGATCCGCGCCCATAGTTCCTTCCACGTGAACGTGTCATACTAGATTCGATAATGCGGTTAAAAATCCAATTGTTTTTCATCACAGTGGTCCCGAAACGGTAATAAATATATCAATGAATGAACGAACGAAAGAGCGACCGAGTGAACGAAGGAATGAATGAATGACAAAACGAATGATTCAGGTACTTATAGAAAAAAAATTGTGGCATCTAAGCCGTATTTCTTTTATTGTTAACACTATTAATAAATATAAAAGTAAATCCGCCTGTTACGTTTTCACACCCAAACCGCTGAAGCGATTTTATTTAATTTCGGTATAGAGTTAGATTAAACCATGGAGTAGAACGAAACGAAAATTAATGTACGCACAAAAAAATAAAAATCATCTAAATGTAAAATAAACACTGAGTTCACGCGGATGAAGTCTCGGGTTTGTTTACAGGACATTTTTTTGTTTACAGGACTATATGACACATAGTTTATGCCTAAGGTAGACAATTTAATGCCTGTGTTATAGATAACAGACGACCGTGATACTCAAATATTTTTTATAGAAACATAAATATACACATATAGATATAGATAGACCCAGACTCGAGTCGGGAATCGAACCCACGACCCCCGGAGCGTTAGGCACTGCCCACTGCGCCAACGGGCCAGTCCGGTTACTGCCAGTAATACATAAATGCGTATTTAAAACAATGATTCCCTTAAATTTTAAATTGTGCATAATTGGTTTGTTCGTAAAGGACGCCACAAGCAATGGAAATTATCTCATTGTGCGGCCGACGTCTATTTACAATTTAATGAGGACGTCTAACTAGCATAACCGACTTGCGCTAAAAGCCAAGTTCATTATCATAGACATTGCATTTGTTCATTGAATTTTCATTTTATATCAGGGCTATATTAAAGTTTCGTATTAAATATCCGTTAGATTGAATTTTAAGTTTTTCATTTTCTGCATCTGTTTATATAAATATAGAATGTTATTAAAGTATTAGTAAACACGTAAATTGTATATTTATTTACGTTTAGCCAACAGCCACATCTTTTAGAATAAGCGGACGGTGGTGCTAGATCGGGATATCGTTTGATAAGAGACGTAAAATTTATCTTTATTGAAAAAATGACAATTTATCCGACGTATATTACTTAATCAGAGTAGACCAAATAACTTTGTTAAGAAAGATTTTTGTCTCTTAACTAATTAATTATTTCTACTACTACCTCATCTATGTTATGCTGGTGTTGGGTGCCACACACACACACACGCAGGCGCACGCACTCATGCACGCACGCACGCAGGCACGCACGCACGCACGCACGCACGCACGCACGAACGCACGCACATATATCTCTTTATATAAAGGTTTTGGGTTGACAAAATTCGTTAATTAGAGGTATGAATACTTTTTCTTGATAGTTGAAAATTCGCTATAAAGAGGTGTTCGCAAAAAATGTTCTGATTGTAAAGGTATATTTTATATTGACTCATATGGAAAATTCAAGGGGATTACGAAGAATTTATTAAATCGAGGAAATCGTTATATTGAGGTACGTTATATTAAGGTTGCACTGTATATACGTTATACAATTGCAAGGTATAAGTATTAAAAAGTTAGTTTTATATACAGCATTTTATATAGGGTTGTACAAAGCTATAAACAAAATTCCGTACAATAGAAATATTTTGGTCTCTTTAACCATCCGGTAAACTTGGTGCTATTGTTCTCGTGATAATTTAAAGGCAGCCCCTGCCGTTAATTCACCTTTGGTACGCTCCATATGTGACACAAATTCTTGATGAATGATAAAACGATTTAGTTCTTTTTAAATATATAAATAAATACATATATACAGGACTATATGACACTCCGACGTTTGTTCCTAAGGTAGACAACTTAATGCCTGTGTTATCGGTAAAAGACGCCTGTTATACACAAATATTTTTTTAGGAATATTTAAATACATACATTTAGATAATACACCCAAACTCGAGGTGGGAATCGAACCCACGGCCCCGGAGCGGAAGGCAGGGTCACTGCCCACTGCGCCAATCTTTTTGAAATGAGCTTTCCTATTTATTTATATATTATTAAATTTTATTGCGTTTTGAAGTCAAAATCAGCAATGCCAAGATTTTTTTTCGCTATGCAAATACAATGCTACTACTCTATACAACATATGGTTCAAACTTTATGACCACGACTATCGAAATGTCACTGTTTCAAATTCAAACTTTTAGTTCGAATATCGACAATAAAACCTAGCGGTAGTCTCACGTTTTTTTGGAAAAGATATGAAGGAGACTGACTAACAAGCTAATAAGCTGAGATGTGAACAATGTCAATAAATTACATTATCGTATGTACTACTAAGAAAAACAGGCAATGTCATATAATACAAAGAAAAACATCTCCAAGACTTTATTCAAGTTTGTTCGCTAAACAACAGTGCAATAGACTGTTAAATACAGCCAACAATAAAGCATTCATAGCAGGTTCCGCAGGGGCAAACTTCCGCACAGGGTCAGGCTTGAAATCTGATTAATTAGGCTGCGCTGATTCACCCTGAATTAATATACCTTTAAATCGTGCCAAAGCTCCTTAAGATTCCGTTCGTGAATGCTAAGAATCTCCCCGCAGAGATTCGTCTTCGTGTACCCGTTGTTTAATTAATTAGTGGAATACTAATTTAACCTTTTGAAAATGAAAAGCGACGGAGATTATTGTTCCTCAAATGACAAGGCCATGTACGCCATTTGCGCACATTAATGGCCATTTTGCACATATTTAATACTAGCTGTTCCCGTGATTTCGTCCATATAAAATTAGGTAAAAATAATAGATTCAATTTCAGTGTGATGATATAGCCCATGGCCTTTCTCGATAAATGGGCTATCTAACACTGAAAGAATTTTTCAAATCAGACCAGTAGTAGTTCCTGAGATTAGCGCGTTCAAGCAAAGTATAGATATTATGCATACACAGAATATAATAGAAGTAAATATTTGCAACTTTTTTTATAAGCGGTCTGACAGGCTAGAGACAAGATTTGTTGCCACCATTGCGTTATTTGGTTGCCAACGGAACCGGAAACTGGCAGAATCAGTTGTAATCTGGCAGCCCCTGGAACCATCGCTAATAGCGCTAAAATAATACATCAAGCCCAATATACATATTACTGCAAACAGAGGAAAGTAGCCTAAGAGCCTCAATAGCTCAACGATATAAGGTATGGACTGAAATCCGCAAGGTATCCGGTTCAAACACGAACTGAGAAAAATATTGTGCGACGCTAATTAATAGGCATATTTTTTATATTAATTAAGACGTTTAATTAAAACGGCCTCTTCATGTTCTACCCCGTTCCCGTTTCCGTTCCCGTTCCCGTTACCGTTCCCGTTCCCGTTCCCGTTCCCGTTCCCGTTCCCGTTCCCGTTCCCGTTCCCGTCCCCGTTCCCGTATAAATTCAAATTGACTCTACTGTTTATATATAAAACGGTTTTATAGGAAAAAGAAAAGGGCTGTTTTTAGGGGTTTCCCGGAAATAATTCGATTTTTTATCGCCGTAAAAACCATTGTTGGACTTCAACGAATATATAAAAAAAAGAATTGGTTAAATTGGTCCAAGCGCTGTTGAGTTATGCGCTTACCAACACATTTTGCTATTCAGTTTTATATATATAGATATGCCTAATAATATCTAACACTTTATTTGTTTTCTCCTTCTAATGGACTATAATTATCTACTGTAATATACGTCAATAGGCATGACAACAAATTTCGAAAAATAGGCTTATAATGTTCTCAAGTATCTACTTTTGTCGAAACATTTAATATTTCTGTGGAAATTAACGTTTTAATAGCAAAAAACATTATAAATTTAAGAATTTAAATTTCCTCCAAAACACTCGAAGTCATAACATCACTTTATGCTAACAGTGCGTTCCAGTAAGCGTCACCTTCACATTATTGCCGCGACCATAACGATCGACAGTCGTCATATATCGGATATCTGAATGAACACTTTAAAACGTTGCGATCGCTTATTGGAGCACACTGATAATATACGGTAACGTCATACGCTCCGTTGGGGTTTTAGCTATCATGGCGGATTGTTGTATTTTTGTAGTTCCCTTTTTTCGTTAATCTTGCTCGTTATATAAAAATAAATACGTTTGTTAAGCTTTACGTATCTTATTTTATCAGATAAATATATAATTTAAATGATTTCTGACTGCTGTCGTCACGCCTGTTATTATAATAGGAAACATTTTTAAATTTTCTTTTTATTTACTGGGATCGAGAATTTATCATCTATCTGATATTGTAGTTCAGATGAAATTAAGATTCTTGTCTATATATATGTATAAAAGCAAAATGTCACCTAACAGGAAATGCCGAAAATCGCGCGACGAACAAAGATGAATTTTGGCAAGCATCCGCTAAGAGCGGATTTTTCGACAGGGCCGAATTAAGGAGGTCTATCGATACTGCAAATTTTAAGCCAACGAAGTCGCAGGATAGAGTTAGTATATATTAGTAAGTAAACAGAGCCTCAATAGCTCAACAGAACAAGGGATGGACTAGATCAGGGATTGGCAAACTTTTGGCAGGCAAGGGCCACATTGTTAAAAAAAAATGTAGACGGGCCACACTCGTAAATTTATTATATGAAAACATTACATTTATAGATAAACATGTAAGCAATATTAAAAATGCTAAATACTAGTAAAATACTACTAAACTTTACACTAGTGTAATGTAATTAACTAATATTTATTTATAAGAAATAGATAGCCATTTATAAAAGAACCCTGGGCCGCGATGAGAGGGGTCAGAAAACGCTTTGCCGACTGCTGGTCTAGCTCCTTTAAGATACCTAACCCAACCGGCGAAAGCTACTGGGATATTGTCGCAATCACTTTTAGAGCAAATTTTTAAGCTCAGCTGGAGTATTAGGAATACCAAAATACATTCCGAATGGTTTAAAAATATATATTCTGCATTTAAGTTAAACGCGCTTTTTCATTAAATTTTTGTTGAAATTTTAATGAAAAAGCGCTTTAAGCTTTTGCCACCATTTGGCGGCGTAAATTTAAATTTGCCTCTAGATATATTCTGGTCCTATCGAAAAGTCCGTTATTTGCGGATACTTAAATAAATATATATATACTCATAAATTGATGTCGCTACTTTTTGGGCTTTGAAAATATAGACCCTTACACCCAAAATATAGTTTGCCATTGAAACGAAAAATAGAAGAAGTGTCATGCAATGAAGAATATGAAGAAGTAACTTCGACATTTAATATTAAAGTCATTATAAGAACAGATGAGGTAATAGATTGAGATGATTGGTCTATATCGTTAAAAAGAAAACAATCATTAAAACAACGGAATATAAAGTGATGCTATCATAACTAAGTATCAGTTGATTCTACAAAACACCTGATTTTAATAAGAAGTTGTTATAAATAAATAATTCGGACAAGCACTCAGTCACGTATAATATTCATTATTACTGGTAGAAGTAATAATGAACGACAAACTGAGTTGATATAAAAAACCTCGTAAAACTAACCGAAACCGTAATTGGACGCGATATTGAAGATCATTGACACGAACAAAAAAGTCTAAATAATTAACATATTGCCTAAAAAAACCCCAGTGTATATTAACTTAAAATCTTGACACTAGACTCTGGTATAAGTTGTCCATGGGTATGGTCAGGTGGACGTTTGCCCGTTTGTCCCTTGATTCATAAAAAAAAAACTAAAATAACAGATCAGATCGCTCCACTAACTTGATAATTTCGTATCCCGATGCGTATACGCATCAGGGCACGGTTTTATGACCATATCTTATTCTCAAACAACTGTCCGAATCTTTTAACTTGTTTTGCCGGCTGATGGTGGAAAATGTTATATGTTGCACCACCACGATTCCCGACTCTATTTCCATATCTTTAGACGACAATATCGTCTGGGAGCCAAAGTCAGATGTGATTGTTGAACAGGTGTGGAAGCCAACAGGTGATTTTGTGACCGCTAATATATTGGATACAGGATTCAAATCGGCGTTCGACATATTGTGTTATGTAAATTAATATCGTTTCACACGAATCTGGTTGGTGTTCAGTTGTTTTAAGGCTTATTTCGGTCGAGCAAGAGTGACAGATGGGATTAATTTTTGCGCTTATGTAACTCTTGGTACCTATGTGTAAGGTGATTGGAGCATGGAATGCAAATTCCAATGGTATCAAACGGGACATTGGTGAGGAACGCTGCTTAGATTTTGGAAAGTTTCTGAATTCATTTGGTTTGCTTGCTACGTGACTTTTATAAACTCTAGAAACTTGAAACTTGCGAAAATCCTTGAGGAGCAATTGCATTGCCTTGCGGGAAACCTTGAAAGCAAATATTTTCTTTTTTCATATACAAAGAACCAGGCAAGTGCGAGTCAGACTCGCGCACTAAGGGTTCTGTAACGTCACGTCACAATAATTTACCTGGCTATTTAAAGATTTATACTTTTCATAAGTTTTTTTTAATTTGCAAAGTCACTGCAAGATTTTTTACAACTACAAATTTATGGTCATTATTTCGTTTTTCATTCCCTTGACGAATGTATTAGTATGGGGAATGCGACATAAATGGCCATATCTTTTGTTGTCGTATATTTAGAAGGTTGATTTTTACACAGCTTCAAATCACAGACATAAATGTGTGCTGTCGCGGGCTACAGCTAGGTTTCCATAAATAGTATTTGTTTTTATGTAATAATTTAGTATACGGATATATTAATCACGATGTCAATTAATATCTTCAAGCAAGTTTAAGATCTTTACAGTCGTGACTTGCTGGTATGAGCCTATGAATTAATAATACTTTATTTATATAAAAGATGTATATTAAGATTTATTCTTGTTATATTATTATTATTATATTACTAGACCTCTGCTTTTTACATAAAATCATAAACAACACAGTCCAATGTAATAACTTAATCAATCGTGTATCATTATCTGTCCCTCGCAAATACCCTCGTTATTATAATTCTAAAATATTTCATATACCTTTCACAAAAACACGTGTGGTGTAGCTTTCGGGTTGCAGCATTACACCGATTTTCCCTCGTATTCATTCGCGGAATAAAGCAAAGTAGTTTAGCTTCTCATGCATGTCATGGATTTCCGCAAAGTAACGCCTGATTCTATCAATTATTTAAAAATGACTCGCTGAAATGTATGCCGTGCATAACTTACGACCGACTGCGCCAAATTGGATACTTTCGTTTTTGTTGTGTTCGTTATTTTTAGGACACGGTTTGTAAAATAAAAAAAGATTCGCAAAACGAAAAGGAAATGAATCGGGAACGGGAACGTCGACGGGAATAATGTTATCGGAGGACTGTAGTAAATGGTAAGTTACCCAATGTTAGAGCAAGACAACGTCCGCCGAGTCCGCAAGTACTAATATATAATAAACCTTTGAGTTTGTTTGTTTACTTTAACGCGCTAATCTCAGGAACTACTGGTCCGATTTGTAAAATCTCTCAGTGTCAGATAGCCCATTTATCAAGAAAGGCTATGGGGCTATATATAATCAACCTAAAAGTTTTCACCTAATTTTGCGCGGACAACAACTAGTCGTAGCATATTCTTAACAAATAGGTATTAGTAATATCTGTGAAGGAGTGGCCGACGAGTTTCTTGCTGGTTCTTCTCCTTTGCTCGTCTTTTCCGAATCAGTGGTAGCTTTTAAATTACTCAACGATTCAGTAGAGTCATACAAGTAACAGCCTACTTAAATTAAGCATTTTTGAATTTAATTAATAATTTGGCTAGGCAGAAGAGTGAACACTGACAGTGAAGGTTAGTGAGTGTATAGTAAAGTAAAAAGGTTCGATCATAGCACCTTAAGAATGTCATTCTGCCTTCCTACCGTTGAGCCATTGGGACTCCACTATTAGGTAATCACTTAAAAATTAACATTGCTATTTCAACAACTTTTGATGAAAGTATTTTAGAACTACATGCTCACCGCGCAAACGGCAGTTTCAAAAGTTTAATTATTTAAAAGATATAATTACGCAGCACTTTGAGAAACACTTACCATAATATCTAAATACCTCATTATAACGTGTATCGATAATATTCGGTTTTCGGGCGAGTTAATTTTGGGAATTATCGACGAATATTATCAGAAGCGTTTATGAAGTAAGCAATATAAGGCGTATTACAGACGTAAGATACTCAGAGATATTGTTTTTACTTTATATGAAAATTGAAAAGATTTATTGTAAAGCTCTCGTGTGTTATGATGTAAGTTATCCTGTGTCTATAATTCAAATAATAATTTATAACTATGTCAACAAGCAAATATTATTTATCGTCCTGCCAAAATTAACTATTGATAGATCCCCAAATACACATAAAAAGCCAACACAACACTTTCAGCTATTTAGCGAGACATGCAGAAGCAACTTATACTTAATATTTTTGAAAAGTGACTACAGATCAGTCACTATTTTATATAAAGGCAATTTTCTGCCTTGTATTCCAAAGAGAATGTCCCTTGTGTTGTATTACTAGCATAATAAAATATCGACTACAGAAGTGTCGCCCATACGCGAGCGCCCTTATCCGGCCGTTACCTGTAACTCGATCCCATGCCCTTGGGCGAACAAAATAAACAACGGTAGCACCACACCTGTTGGTACAATTATCCCAAGTCCCTAAACTGGTTCCAACTTTTTAATGCCCGCGGCGTTACTAATGGTACGACTCGATTGGTTTTCACTTGTTTGTGTTACGCTAGTTTAACTTCTTTTTGTCGACGTGGTATGTTGTTTTTTTATGTGTGACAAATTACTGTAGTGCAGGCTTTTTACTAGCCCCTGCTACAGATTCTCAGTCCTAGACTGTATTTTACAAATTGTCTATTTGCTGATACAGGTGCAACATTCATGTAAGCTTATAATTAAATATACCTTGACTGTATCACATAAAACAAAAATCTTGCAACATTTTATGAGCATCGGAACGTAGCGAAAGGGATGTTGTCATTATTCTGTCAAGAAAACATTTGACAACAAACGTCAACGTCATACTTTGAAGTCGTCGAAGCAGTACGTCAGTGGTAGGAAGTATAAAAATAACAAGTTTTTTTTTTATAAATGAAACAAAAAAAATACTACGCGTATTCGTAACTAAAAACGTCTTCTACGATTCCATATTTATGAATTAAATAACTGTATTCGTTCGTATTAATATGTAAATTATAGTGTTAATTACAAAACAGTGACGCACTGATGATAATTTGAGAAACGCAAAATGGTTAATGTTTTGGTCAAAATCGGTGTAAAGGATTAAGTGGCGTGATGTTTAGAAGTCGCAGTTGGTTTGGGGGTGGGTGGGGACGCCCTAAAAACCCCCATTCCTTAGAAAGATTAAAGTATTTACACAATATTCTGTGCAAAAACACAACAGTATCGGAGAGTAACCGTGGAATATTAGTGGAATCATTGCGATGTATAGCTGAAATCCTAATATGGGGAGACCAGAATGATAGCTCAGTGTTTGAGTAAGTATAATAGACAATATCATAAAGAAACTACTTGTACAAAGTATGTTACAATGTCATGTTCTATTAACCTAATATTTGTATTACTTGTGCAGAAATTACTTCCTTTTAAGATAATACCTCAAATAATATTGCCTTATTAAGCAAAATAATTTCTGTCTTTAATTATTACCTTTGAACTCTTTAATAAAAATAACCTGTATATTAACATGCGAAGAGAAAACTTTGGGTACCATTTTAAGAAAATAGTGTGGTCGGAGGAGCATAAAATTTAGCATAATCAAGTTTATAGAAGTGCATGCAAATGCTAATAATATTTTTATAAAGTATGGCTCCCCTGACAGAATTTCACTCATTAGAGTGCAAAAAAACAAATTCCAAAGGAAAAAAAAAACAAAAATATGCATTTTTGGGAAATATTAAATTATTAAAGCAAAACCATGCACACCAAAGCCAAACGATGTACACACAACAAAGCATTGACAACCCTATGCTATATTAATTGTAAAATGAAACAATATTATTGTACTAATCATGTTGCCAAAAAGATACAAAGTAAGCTATATAAAAAGTGCAACTTTAAAAAAAATGTTGTTTCAGCTTTTTCTTAGAAAAGAATATGCTGTCATATTTCTTAAAAATCATGCGACAAAAGTGTGGTGGCTCGTCATATGTGTGTGTTCAGCTGTTACAAACACTTAACATACTCTTTGAAAATATAAGGAATGAAACCTCATTGTGTAAGTACTTATGTTGAAATTTTTGTTGTAATCTATGATTCAGTAATACCTGCAATGCATACATTCACAGGTGTATACATACACTATTTACTATGAAGTTTAAAATATGTATAGAATGCAGTCACTCTTTAAAATAAAATAAGTAAATTCAAGAAAATTTGTCTATCTCTCAGGTACCTTAGTTTATATGTCAGCATTAAAAATTATGCTAATGCATCAAGCCTGTTCATATATATAGGTATTTTTATAAAATTTTAAAGGGTTCCATAATCCTACTAGGAACTCTTATAATTTTGCTCAATCTGTCTGTCCGTCTGTCGCAAGGTGGTCCTATCCTAAGATTTCCAAACTATTAGACATAGAGTTGCAAATTTCCATGTTGATAGGACATGCTACAAACATATTAGGAAAATTATTTTGAGCATAATCGGACAACAACTTTTGAAGTTATTCTACAAATACCTTTATCACATATTACATTTTTTTTTTGAGGCGGACCCAAAGGCTCTATTGTTACTGCGACCAGTAAAATCTATTGTAACTGCCTCAACTTATAGCTCATCCTTAAGACCAGCAGAGCACATATGTAAACCGACACGTAATATTGCAATGTTTAACCAAAAAATTAATTTTAACGTTTTATAACGAATTAAAACAGGGCTATCGGATAGATGTGCTTTTAAATTTTGTCAACCGACTTCAAAAAACGAGGAGATTCTCAATTCAAATCTAGAACTTTCGACTGGGTCAACCGATTTTGATGAATCTTTTTTTATTTGAAAGCTAGTGTTCTTTGTGTGGTCCCATTTCCATTTGGTCCAGTTCTGACAATGCGAAGTCGGTTTTTTTTTGTTGAAATTTTTTCATTATTCTTTTATTCTTAAATATTTCAGTAATACATTACATATTGTCCTTGTGACATTAGTATATTAGGCATATTGTGCTGAAAATTATTTATTATTCTGTGTAATAACATTGAATTGATCTTTGCTCTAAAAATGCGCGCGAGATCTTTATAAGTGTATCATAGAGTTGTTGTTAATGATGAAATCGATTTAATTATCTATCAAATAGCATAACATACTTTTAAAAATGCAATTGGGGATAGTATGTTCTTTTTAATGTACATATATTAACCAAGAATTATATATAGTGTATATTTTAAGTAATTAGGCACTTTGGTTACTATACCCAAAAATATATTTTTTTCTTCTCGAGTGGTATTTGCACTCTTATAAGACTGATATTCCGTCGGGGGAGGCTGATATTCCGCGAAAAACGTAACTCTTTACGGGTAGGTTAGAATTGCTATAGAATAGATCGCTGCGCAATCGTCGAGACGCTTAGCGGTCATATTTTTTTGTTTTAATACAGAAATTCTTATATATATGTCTGTGTGTGTATATATAATGTTAACATTTACGTCGAAACGTCCCATTGTAGCATTCATAAATCGAAAATTTTACAAAAATAAAAAATGGCCAAGAGCGTGTCAAGACACGCTTACATAGAAGGGGTCCGTATCTAATACGCTATAAACGTATTCATTAAATACCTAACTTCAAAAGTTGTTGTCCGATTTAATTCAAAATAATTTTCCTAATGAGTTTTTAGCCTGTTCTATCAACATGGTAAATTTCAAAACACTACGTCTAATAGTTTGGAAATGCTAGGGGCGACACCTTACGGGCAGCCAGACGGACGGACAGAGCGAAATTATAAGGGTTCCTTGTAGTACTACGGAACCCTAAAAAAGAAATCTGTCTACCGCGATGGAATATCACTCAGAAGAGTGCAAACAACAATTTGGAGAAAAAATTATAAACAATATGCATTTTTGGGAAAAGCAACCAAACTGTAGAATTACCATATTTTTGAATAACTAATATAATTAGAGGTTGTAACGTGTTAATAATGTTAATATATTGAAACCATTTATTTTAAATAAATGCACATAATCGCTTTAAATATTTAATATGAGAACTTTCTTTGAAATTTGAGATTTTCTGTATATTAGCTGTTTCTTCTATGTAAATTTTCAGGTTTTAATATATTTTTAATATTCTTGCCTTTGATATTAAACCATGTGATTATAATTAAGTGTAGCGTTATATTGTATAGTTATCGATGCCATTTATGAGTGTATTAAAGATTGTATTGTGTATATTTTTAATTTGCATTTACCGAATAATAAATCGTTATATTATTAATTTTTGTATTTTATTCGCCTTTAGTTTTATGTTTAGAATAGTGATATCGATATTATCCTACTAATATTAATATATATATTTATAAACGCGAGTTTGTATACATGGGTGTATGGATGTATTATTGACGCTCTTTCACGGAAAAACTACTGAATGGATTTTAATAAAACTTTACAATAATTTAGTTTATACATTAGAATAACACATAGGCTATAAATGATAAAGGTATTGTGTGAATTGTCCAAGATATGACAATAAATATCAAGTGAGTAGGAGAAAATTATGCCACCTGCAAGCTATAAGTTGATGTCATTCGTTTATCGATATGTATTGATCAGTGACGTATAGAAGGAAGGATGGAAGGATGATACGATAAGAGATTTAACCGAAAAAACCGATTCGCAACCCAAAGGAGACCGCACTACGCAAGAGTAAAAGAGTCTTTAAAAGTGATAAACAGTTTCAAAGACCCAGATGAAATTATACGCCCTTGTGAATCGTACTGAACAGAGTGAAAGTATCTGTATATGTAGTAGACTGTAGACCTTTACAAGCCCCTTTGAATCGTCAAATATTTTAAAAGCTACCACTGATTCGGAAGAGTTAACCCACGAGAAAAATCAGCAAGAAACTCATTAGCCACTCTATTAAAAGTAATTCTTACACGACTGAGTGTAAATTACATTTTTGCATGATAACTATAAAGTACAAAACTGGTGCGTCTATGCAATATTAATATATCAAATTATTAACATTAAACCACACACACACCAATACCAAACAATTTACACACACATGTATACAGTTTACTATAAAAAGGTGTCAAAGCATAGTCGTGATGACGGTAAAAATATTAATTGTCAAATATTGCGATGCCTACAAATAATTGAAATTAAAGCACGCAAATATAAAGATTTGTGGACGAATTTCAACCATCAGGTGATCTCTTGTATTTTTAAAATGATTCCAAAATTTTATTACTAGAAGTCTCTCGCGCTAGGGTTTTACCGTCCATGTTTCATTTACTCTCTCTTCAAACCGGATGAGCGTTTCTTCGTTTGAAAATTCATGTAAAACTTTTCATTTATCCGTACATAAAGATCATATTCGTAAGAAACAATATTGCGACTTTAATTCTTTACCTTCTGTTGATATAACTAATTACATTAGAAATTAATTACGCGTAGATAATCGATTTGCTTTTCAAGAAACTTGGAATCGAAACACTTGATATGATGAAAAGCCGAAATATCTCAATCAGTCGTAAAGTGAATCTGTAGCAAGTAACGATACGCCATCAATAGGTAATCTTCTGTAACTCTTCTATAAAAATTTAACTGTAATATGTTATTTAAACCTGTACATCTTAAAATATATAAATTACGTGTCACGTTGTTTCCGGACTCCTAAACTACTTAAACGATTTTAATCAAATTTGCACACCGTGTGCAATTTATCCAACTTGTCAGATGGGTTAGCTTATCGCTCAATTTGTAGTCATAAACAAAAATGAGTCGCTGAAATGTATGTATGTACGTGCATAACTTCCGAACGAGTGCACCAAATTGGATAATATCTTATTGATTTCTTCCTGTTACTATTTTTCATATAGTGTAATTTCGGCCATTGGACGAACATAAGTAAATAAAAAAGCAACACGCTTAAAAGCGATACATTGCACGCTAAGTTAAAAAGTTTAGTGGTGCAGCGCAACGAAATTACGCGAACTAACGCCACATTCATTATACTTTTTTAAAGTTCACCTTGGTCGGGTAATAATGAATAGCAGCTCTTTCTCACCCCCGCCTTTGTGCGGATGATTTAAGCGGTCGGTGGGGAACCTTACACCTCTCGGCGGTCGCCTCTTTACAAAATTTCAACTAGCTGTTACTCGCGACTTTGTGTAAAATTCAATAAATTTATATGCATTTAAGCTTTTGTGATAAGGCACACCAAGGTGGAAGGTTTCGGCGAGGAATTAAAGGTATGCTCAACCAACGCAAAGGAAGATCTTCGTGTCCGGGCTAGTTGGAGTTGCTCGGGGCGTCCGCGCCTCGCCGTCAGTTGTACGTCGGAAGGTCTATATATAGTAATCGTAGGTAGAAACTTAGCTAGCGTGAGTTGGTTTGTATGGATATTTTCAGTGTTTGTACTGCGGTCGTCGTCATCCGTACAGCGCCATCTAGTTTGCTTTGGTGTAACCTTTTCCACTCATACCTGTTTATGCGTAGTGAACAACACAATATTAATTTATGGCAAAATTTTGTATACTGGCAAGTAGGATACGACTTCATGTACGTTATTATCAATAAAAAAATATAAATACTTATAAATGTTTAAAATAAATGTTAATATTATTTCCAAATATATTTTATAAAATTCTTGCTTCGATAAGTTTGCCACTGTATAAAAAGTCATGTCTAATATGATCGTATTTACTTGGAATGATGATGCGCATTTCAAATAGTAACTAAAAAAGACATATAGAAGCATATATAGATATATAATATAGAGCCATAGAAGCATATATACATGTGCTTCTATGGCTCTATTCCTTTCCAATTATCATGGTTGTACTGTTATACGTTGTGAATATCTACTGAAATAGTACGCATTAAAAATAGTGTATAAATGAATATGTGCGTATTGATATTCTATACATATATAAGTCTTGTATAACAAAAAATATTGCCATTTTCGACATGTCGCTTTGTACGTAGGGACCGTCGATATACCTAACTGCTACTAGATTTAAAACATACAAACCAGGATAATCCAGGTAGATTCTAAATAGTTTACTTTTATATTTTTATCACAGCAACAGAATGCATCCTCTTGGATACATTTAGTGTATAAAGCTTATTGCAGCATATTTTTATGGCCACACTTTCGACATAAAATTTACGGAACAGTAACTTCTCGCCTAAAAACTTCAGTCCATTTCAAAATAAAGGATGTCTATAATCTTCGCTTAGTGGGTGCAACGTTGTGAAATCCTGTAATTGTTTTAAAATTGAAATCTCTACTAAGATAAGAGCGAATTTTTTTTTGTACTTTTAGTTTTTAATCTTGACGATCTGAAAAATGCTTACTTTAGTATAGAAATAACTTACAAATAACAAATTGATACATTGAGATATCAACGTATCAATTTTTTATTTGCAAGGTGTAAATGGTCTTAAGTTAAGTTTACTCAAAATAATTAAAACGATTAAAATAAACCTAACAACATTACAAAAGCGGAATCACAATATTAATTCAAGAAATGCCTTGTATTAACTCTTGTGCCCTTTTGTCTTTTTTTAGACAGCAATGCACATTGAGAAGGTTATTCCCAATTTCCTTTCCCAATTCCCAATACCCGTTCTATATTCCCATTTCCAAAAGCCCTGCGTCTACTTTCAATTTTCTACAATATTGTCTATAATAATACCTGAAACAAACGAATAAATAAATGAATAAGATAAAACCCGTGTACTCTTAAATTTACACTATCATTAATTTAAATTACATCTTCTCAAGAGTTATGACTGAACATCTGTTGAAATAATTTCAAAAGGCGACGAAAAAATGCTAGCTCAAGTTAAAAACTCGTCATAAAATGTGCAATCCAATGTAACATTTCTCTCTTTACTTTGTTTACCTTACAGAAGGTCCTCTACATACACACATTTTATTTCTTCAATAAAATAGTCAGCCTAGGCCCAAAGAGGTAGTGGCCTAATCAGTGGTCGGCATTTGGGTCGATCGCTACGTTTAGTAGCTGCTGCGGCTCTGTTATTGATGGGTGACCCATTCTACTACACTACACTACACTGGTGTATATTTTGATATCGGACTTCCTCCGTGTTTTGGAAGGTAAAAGAGTGGAATCCGACTAATGTCATAGCGTGATGTTAGTAGTAAGGTTGTAGGAATCGTGGGGTTCCGAGGATGACATCAGATGACAATCGGTCATCTTAATTCGCCCCACAGCAATCTAAACAAATCCTGGTGCTAAACCAGGATAACGTTAAGAAGAAGAATGTCAGCCTTAAACTATTTGGAGATTACTATTCTACATATCGCACGCTTAGTCATGAACTGACCGATTAAGTTTTAGGTCTAAAGTGAGTTAATGATACAGATCTAATGTCGGAGCCAGTTATAGCTTCATTTAAGTGATCATTTCAATGATCATGTAGTGTGGCCGAAAACTTTGTGTAGCTGCGAAAAGTTTTGTAGTGCTTTGTCATCTTCAAGGACAAAAATGTACAAACACTTTGAGCTATGTATGTTTGGCTACGGCATGAGAATGGATTTTTTAATATGGCCACACTTAGCAAGTGTGAGGGCTCTAGCAAGTTTAATTTTACGCGGACAAAGTCGTGGAAAACAGCTAGTCTGTTATAAAAAAGGTTTACAAAACATATAAGTCACTTCCGTTACAATGTTCATCATAAGAAGAAACATTTTATCTAAATAGAAAATGTTACGTATAGTCGACCAAAAAAATGCTTTACCATTTTAGATGACAGTTTCTACTTAAAGAAAATTTTGCTAAAGGCTATAGTTAGAAATTAACGTAATGATAACTAATTAACTAGAGCTATTGGAGTAATAACTTTAGTTACAGGATTGGTTAAACGATTCCATAATTTTAGTATAAATTTATTAATTCTAGGATATAATATTGTTTTATTATCTATATCAATGATGACGAGATATTTGCCGAGAAGGTACATGTCAAGGAAAACATACTTTACTGGTATCAAATGGTTTACGATGAGGATTAATTTTATTTATTGTATCTGAATTTTTTTTCTTTGTATCATTTTTTTGAGCTTTTTTCCATAGAAGTTTGGCGCCAACAAATGAAATCGGATTAATTTGACCCCCTATAAGAATTACACCATTTAATCCTTTTCAAATTCCTTTATTTAATTTTTAATATACAAGCAAAAATGAGCCTTTTAACTAATTGACGTGCAAACGACATTCGACCTTAGTGTGGCAAACCAATTTCTTGCTCGACTATACTTGACTAATATGGCACGCCGTAATATATCCGTTTTTTTTTTTTAATTCCGGCAGAGTAAATTCCTTTCCTATGTAATCTTTATTTCCTCAATATAAACATGGGTATGTATGTTATTAAAATGACAGCGTTTAGACGTATTTATTTTTGCCCGCACGGTGCTTCGATGGCAATAAAACTGATCGAAATTGAGTAATCCTATTAGCCTATAATCTATACTCTGGTCTTTTCCTTTTGTGTGAAGGTTATTAAGTATCGATTTAACGACTAATAGCCCTTGTAAGGCTTCTACCAATTTATTAAAATATGCTGCTTGTTTATGATAATATATCATCTTTGCGGTGATATATTGGATCACACTGCATCATTTAACGCATGTACCACAGGATGTGTTTGGATTAACATCGGTAGCTGAACGCATGTATGGATGTGGTTTGACTTCACCTCACTACCACGATTTAAAAATCCATAATCGTGCAATTTATTAGGAATTTTGTACCTCACACAATATCTCTGTGGTTGCATCAAAGATGATGATGAAGGAGGACGATGACTAGGAAGTCGTCATCGTCCTCCTCCTCCTCATGATCATCACCAATTTCTTCTTCATCATCTTTCCTGACACAGACATGTTTAATATTGCTTACTAGGTTGGCTCCGGTTACGTATTACAGTTTATAACTTTCTGTGTGGAATTATGCGTTACTATTAAGAATTACTGTATGTATATTATGTTCTCTTTTCAAATAAACATTTTTATTGTCATCTTCTTCGTCTTCGTAACCATCTTCAACATCAGTTGCTAACTCTGATGTTTTCGAAAGGACAGCCGTTAAATTAAAGTAGTCAAGACTAAAATTTAGCATTTGTATGCAAACCCTCAAACGTTCCAATAATTTTGTCCCTATGCAATACAATACATTCAGAGCCCATCGAAGAACCATTCCTTGTCTGCTTGTAGTTCAAGGCTTCTTTCTCGTCTAGGAGAAACCATGGCGTCTTTCGAGTATTAATTTTGAGCGGGCCTAATTCGGCTACAAGCTTGGCGCTACCTCTAATTATCTGATGTTCATTACACTCGAAAATTATATTATGTTATTACAAATTTTATCCACATAGTCGATCAGTCAGTCAGTCTCTTGTGCATTATTACATACAATAAATAACAGCATCAAGAAACTTTTAATCTCTCGTGCTTTTCCGAGAATGTCTTCAGTTTTATAGCTGAAATTTTTACGACATCGGGATAAAACGGAACGCAAAATATGTTCGCGGGCGCAACAGAAGTTATCTCTTTTAAGAGTTTTATGAAAGGAAATTTATAATTCATAGCAGGTTTCACAGCGAAAGATTCCATAAAACCTGCATATTAAAGATTTCAGTTGAAAATAATATCCGTCTAACCGTAGAGAATCTGCGTCTTTTTGGGGTTCCATAGTCCTGCAAAGAACCCTCATAGTTTTACTCAATCTGCCCGTATGCAAGCTGCCCCCCCCCCCCTTCCTCCTTGGATGTTGATAGAACATTCTAAAAACTCATTAGGAAATTTTTGAACGAAATCGGATAACAACTTTTGAAGTTATTTAACAAAAACATTTATCGCCTATCAGACACGGAACCCTTCCATATTTTTTTCTTATGTTACTAGGAGCAGAACGTTCGTCATCTAAATCCTAAATATATTTTGGCTAAACCTATACTAGTGTCATAAATATCAACATTTGGAGTGCTGCTAATACCAATTAAAGAGGAACGAACACAGTGTATAATATAAAGCGGTTTCCTAAAGTTTTTGGCTTAAGTATGTATGTAGGATTAAAGTTTACAATCTTATAAAATATTATTAAGGAAATAAAGAAAAAGTAACCTGAGTGGATATAACATATTTTATTTTTACTAAAGGACAGTGTACAAATTAAATTTAAATAAAAGTATATTTATTATACTATAAACATTGGCTACGTTCGGTTTGAGAGAGTTCCGCCTACGGTTGTGAGAATTCCAAGTACAACACCATCACTTGATGTGACAGCATTGCCACCACTTCACGTCGATTTTATGTGAGAAACACGTACTGGTATCCGGGCGCGCCTGCCCAGTTCGGCTGCAGACCAAAAGGACTGCAAGCGTGAAGCTACTTTAAATGGTATTGGACATTATGAATTAATAAAAATCATCGAAAATCAAATCCAAATATATTTTATTAGACTTTTGACTCGTCAAATATTTTAAAAGTTACCACTGTTTCGGAAAAGTCGAGCCACAAGAAGAATCAGCAAGAGAACTCGTTAGCCACTCTTTAAAAAATAGTTCATACAAAAATGAGTTCAATACTTTTGCAAGTTAACTTTAAAGTACAAAGTTGGAGTGGCTCAAGCGCAGCATGTTTAATATAGTTTTCGACTGTATAATACGCCTTACGATAAATGTGCATTTAACATGTCGTCTAAATTAAAAATATAAACATAATATGGTATAAGTATATAGAAGATGGGGAGTTATTTACATCGATTATGTCGCAGCATCTCGGAGGCCGCGCCTTAAACTCTCCAAGTCGTTTCACGCTAAATGCTGACATCAAGAAACTTTTAAAAAATTCAACGCCATCTTAGAACGACTCAACTTTTATAGATACAGTCTTTAAGATATCGAAGTTAGACGAGATGGGCTCGTGAACACGACAAAAGTGACACCTAATAGTGAAGCTACTTTTGAAGGTAGGTATAGATGTTTCAGTCTAAAAATGCACGCCCCACTAATTAATTGCGACGCTTGCATATGCGTGTGTGTGTTTGTGTGTAGCGTTTTTATTGTACACTCATATTCAAGCACGCGCTGTAAGTCAATATTGATGAGCTTGCCTGTTTGCGTGTACACGCTAATTTGCATATAGAGGTGAATACTTTGGAGGGGCGTGCATTTTTAGACTGAAACAGTGGGCTACATTTTTAAGCAATTTAATATAAGCGGGCGACACTTGCACAATAGTTATATAGAAACGGGTGTTATCTATTTATGTAGGTAAACATGTAAGCAATATTAAAAATGCTAAATATTAGTATAATAAGTCAAACTTTACACTCGCGTAATGTAATTGACTAACTATTATTTGTTTCTACTCTACTAGTAGGAGTAGAGTCCATGATCGATAAGGGCCAGTTAAGATGGTGTGGGCATCTTCTACGCATGAACAACTCGAGATTTCCTAGATCTAGTTTTTACTCGCAATTGATGGATGGAAAGCGTAAGCCGGTAGGACAACTCTTACGCTATAAAGACGTTCTAAAGCGACACTTAAATGCATGCAACATACGTCATGGGAACTGGGAAAATCTTGCAAAACAAACATCGCGCTCTCTGGTTTAAGACTGTAAAGAGCTCATTCGAATCCTTTGAATCATTGACTCCGAGAACTTGGTTCGAAGCGTCTTCTTAAAAAGAATCTTCTAAAAGAATCTCTTAAAACTTTTCGGTGTTTCCTGCAGCAAAATTTTCGTTACAAAATTTGGATTTGCCAGCCATTGCCGCTCGCATGTCCACAACTAGCAAGGTTCGCGCTTGATGAACATGTCATGGATAACATACACATTATTTGTTTATAAGAAACAGAATGCCATTTATAGAAGAGTCGCGGGCGGCAAAGAGGGGGGGTCGCAAGCCACAAAGAGGGGGGTCCCGGGCCACAAGCGGCCACGCGTTCCCGACCGCTGGATTAGGGAATACTTCACCATGAGTTAAGCACTGACCTTATAACATAACGAAAAACAAAACTGTACGCCGATTGTTACTAGAGAGTGTGCAGTTTTTAAGCTTAAAAAAGCACTTCAATGTTTTCATGCTGCATTTTTGGTCCTTTTACTCACGTTGGATTGAATGAAACTTGAAAGAGTGTACAGGTTTTGGAAAATTTTGTTCATGTTTCGTGTATAAATACTGTTAGCATAAAGATGTTGGTTTTTTATATCGGTTTTTTATATCAAATATTAGTCATAACCTTGTGTTATTAGAAATTTTGAGATTTTATTGGAAATTTTGAAAACACACATTTATTGGAAATTTTGAAAATGCAATTAATAAATTTTTAGAAGTTGCAGACGTTTTCTGTTCGATTTTTGGCAAAAAGTGCATAAATGTGGAAGCATTATAGTAGCATCATCTACCGATTTTAATTAAAAAAAAAAAGATTCAATAACCGAATAACAATAATATATGTAGAATAAAACGTCAAATTGGTCAAGCCAGTCAAGTAGTTCTGTAAAGGACAAAAGTATAATAATTCTGATTTCATAACTCTTTGTACTTTTATATAATTGATATAATTCATATTTCTATAGTGGAACAAAACATTACTATGATTAAAACATTATTATGATAAAAATCCATCCACAAAGTTTTTCTAAGCTCGTCTGAAAGGGAACGAGAAAATCATTCGAAGTAAAACATTAGGTTTTCCAACAAAAGCCTTGTCTCTCGTTTTTTATTACGTTCGTTACTTTACTAACAAAAATAGAATTCTTTCAGAGGTTTTTTCGACTTAGTATCAACAGTAAAAATTACCACATGGAATGGCGAAATGTAGTTTTGGTATTGAACGTGGTATTTTCTGAAAGACTACTAAAAACTAGTTCATCATGTATACCTATTATCTATATAGCGTTAACGATCTGACGTCGCGTCTGAAGATGAAAAGGTGTGCCACAGTTCATTAGCAAGAGGGAATACAGTTTGGTAACTTTGATTCTTTGAGCCTCAATAGCTCAACGGTATGATATATGGACTGAAATCCGCAAGGTACCCGGTTCAAGCCCCACTGCCGTTGGGGTATTGTCGCACCCACTCCTAATACAACCCGGTCGCAGCCAGAGCAACTTAACTTAGCGATCGACTCAAATGCCGACCACTGATTAGGCCACGACCTCCTCAGACCCATCCACGGCTCCGGCATAAACGACGCCAATGGACACCTACGCAGCCATACTGATGCATTTCAGGTCTTTTAGCTGATTAAATAAAGTAAAAATCACCGGAGTGTGAAATTCATCAAAAGCGATTCGTCTAATCTTGTTAATTGCTAGTTCTTTTAAAAGTAATTTCACTCTTTGTGTTAAGATAAACGCCAAATTCATATAATTATCTCATATTGATTGTAATCTGGAATTAATTAAAGAGAATCATTATTTTTTAATTACGCGTCGATTAAAATCATTGCAACAGAGAGGTACCAATTATAAAACTATTTTTGGTTGTAATCTATGAAAAACTACATAGGTACTTTTTAGGGTTCCGTAGTACTACAAGGAACCCTTATAATTTCGCTCTGTCCGTCCGTCTGTCTGCCCGTAAGATGGTCCCCTCCTAGCATTTCCAAACTATTAGACGCAGAGACTTGAAATTTCCCATGTTGATAGAACATGCTAAAAAATCATTAGGAAAATTATTCTGAACGAAACCGGACGACAACTTTTGAAGTTTCTTAACAAACACGTTTATAGCACATCAGATACGGAACCCTTCTATATAAGCGTGTCTTGAAACGGTTTTGGCCATTTTTATTATTTATTTAATTATGGAAGTGACGAAATTGAGTGCCGTGGCTTAATCAGTGGCCAGCATTTGAGTCGATCGCTACGTTAAGTAGCTCTATCCGCGGCCGGGTGACAGATTGGTGACCAATTCTAACACTAGTTTTATAATATTTCTTTCCTTCTGACGGACAAAAATTTTCTCCCTGTTTCGAATCGCACGTAAAACAGTGGGTCCCGTTAATGTCCTGCGTGATATTAGTCGTGAGATTGTAATGATTGTGGGGGTTCCGGGGATGACGTCAGACGGCAGTTGGTTCACAGCTATATCCTCTGCAATCTAAACGGACCCTGGTACTAGACTAGCGTACCTAGACTGGAATAACGCTAGGATTCTTCCTAGCGTTATCCCGGTCTATATCCCGGTACCGGACGCGACGAAATATTGCGCGCCCAACGGAGTGTGCTCCGTTCTCACTGAAACAAAATCGAGCCATTTCGTGGACTAAAAATTTTTCTTATCTACTATCTAATTTGGCAATTTTATCAACAGAATTAAATTCTCTCATACACAGCTAATTTACTTTTTTTTCAATATTTCTGTAATCCAAAATTTGTCTATATATAAGTTAAAGAAGCAAACCTTTTTTCATTTAGAACCCATATTTTTTCTAAAATAACATCTATACTAATAAATAATAAATAAATAAATATATAGGACTATATGACACACGGACGTCTGTACCTAAGGTAGACAACTTAATGACTGTGTTATAGGTAACAGACGCCTGTTATACATAAATATAATTTGTTTTGTAAATATATACATACATACATATGGATAATACACCCAGACTCGAGGCGGGAATCGAACCCACGACCCCGGAGCAGAAAGCAGGGTCACTGCCCACTGCGCCAACGGGCCAGTCAAGCCAATATATAAAGTTAAACAGTTTGTTTGTTTGTTTCCTTGAAAGCGCTAATCTCAGGAACTACTGGTCTGATTTGAAAATTTATTACAGTGTTAGATAGCCCATTTATTAAGGAAGGCTTTAGACTATATACAATCACGCTATTGGCTGGCCCGTTGGCGCAGTGGGCAGTGACCCTGCCTTCTGTTTCCGGGGGTCGTGGGTTCGATTCCCACCTCGAGTCTGGGTGCATTATACATATGTATGTAATTATATATTTCTAAAAAAAATATTTGTGTATAACAGGCGGCTGTTACCTATAACACAGGATGTGGCTGTGGGGCGAGTAAAGATAACCGACTGCCGTTTGACCCCCACAATCTCTTCAATCTATATGACTTAGTGACATTAATTAGGACCCGCTTTTTTACAAGTCTTCCGAAACAAGGAGGAGATTAGGGATTTTTGAAAACCAGTGTTAGAATAGCCCCTTTATCACTCGGCCGCGGTAAGTACTGCTGAACCTATCAATAATTCAAATGCCCCCAACCGATAAAGCTACGATCTCCTCAACGAGTTACCTGAAGTGTCTTTGGGATTATTATCTTTGCATTCAAAACGATAACATGTACTAATTGTATAATTATTTATATATAATGTAAATATATATAACTTCCATTTTCTAAAGGTCAGTTTGGAGTCGAGCTAGATTTCACTTAGTATTAACTGATGCCAATTATAAACTTGAGCCCCAATAGTGCCACGGTTAAAAGGGTGGGGCGGTTAATCCTATAAGGTACCTCGCCTAAACTATGACCTCGCTAGACAACTGGCGCACCTTATATCTAGTTTAATTTGTATGCGTTATTGGTAGTTATATGGGAAGATTTTAGAGTAGTCTATCTCCCCTCTCACCATAAGCTACGGTTTTATCCATTGATAATATAGAACATATGAACTCCCAAGTTCTTCTTCCTACAGCCGCGCTTTTATAACGTGTTTTTATCAAGTATCAATGTTCTATTTAGAACGCTATATTTACACACATACGCTATATTTTTGTATCGACGACGCTAGAAAAGCGCTAACGCCGAGATTTAAGGCAACGCTTTTTAAACTCTCGTGCGAATGAGGGCTAAGTGTAAGATTTGAGGAAATAGAATTAAATAAGATGATACGAAAATTATTCAGACAGGCAAGGCATGCTTGTAACATATAGTAGATATGCATAATGTATATACATAATATAGGTGTATTAGAAATAAACGATGCAATATTGACATAAAATGAAGCAGGTTAAACTCAAGTCCAAAAAGAGAACGACTAAAAGCGTTGTGGGTAAAAAGTTAGCTATGTCATCATCGCAATCATTTCGATACAGCGAGGAGTGGCACTTCAAAGTTGATTTAGACCTCGCATTCCGGTGCTAACTAAAAAATACAAGTGGCGATTCAAGGAGCCGAGGTTCAACGTAACAATGCTGTGCACTTACCAGTCTTCGAGACCCCACAATCTGGCTTATTTGTCCAAAGCCCACGTTGAAGGATAGCTCCAAGTAAACTGGAGGCAACGTTAGTGAAGAGAGCGTTTCTTGTCAAAACGAGGGATTCTTCAGTTGACGTCCACCGCCCACAATCATCAATACTATTCCACCAAGCTTTGATAAAGTTAAAAGTATCTAATTATTAATTGAATATGGCCACAGATACGTTTGTTATTTTTTGGACTGCAAGAAAATGGTACGTTTTATTTATTTACCATTATATCTCAAGTGGTTAAAACAAAATTTAAAAAATATGTTTCAGTAATAATTAAAAACAATTATTGTGACTTGGATAATAACTGTATACAAATGATAGCGGAAAATTTATAAGCACATTATGCTTACACGTTTATATTGAACTTTTATATCTTTATTAGAGTTTTTAGCTTCATGATGTATTTGTACTGTCTTAACCACCTAGAATATTTAATACGAATACTATATTTAATACTAGAAAAAGAAATACCTGTTCTTCTTCATGCGGGATTCGTTCAGCATGTGTACGAGATATATGAGTCTTCTTTTACTATCTTGAATTATATTATTAACATTGGAAAGCCTTAAGACTTCGGTAGCTTTATCTTCTTTTTATATCATTTTATTATCAAAACCCTTTTGAAAAATGCATGAGAAACTAAACTACTTTGCTTTAATCCGCGAATGAATACGAGGGAAAATCAGTGTAATGCTGCAACCCGGGGTTCCTTAGTGGTATTTGGAACCCTTGTAATTTTTCCCTGTCCAACCGTCCGTCTGTCCGCTCGCAAGGTCCCCCCTATGATTCTAAACTATAATGCCGGAGCCAGACATAGCTTCATTTCAATGATCATGTAGTGTGGCTGGAGACTTACTGTGTCACTGTACAAAGTCTTGTAGTGCTTTGTGTACTTCAGGGTCAAAAATGTACAAAGACTGAGCTATGTCTGGCTCCGGTATTAGACATAGACCTGGAAATTGTTGTTGTTGATAGAATATGCTGAAAACTCATTGGGCAAATTATTTTGTGCGGAATTGAACCACAAATTTTGGAGCAATTTAACAAATACGTTTATCGCGTATCACATACGGAACACGGTCTTGGCAACTTATTTGATTATCTATTAAGTGAATTTATTTGTGTATATGTCGTTCCTCTGCTTTTTAATGAAAAAAAAAACAACATTACCAAACCATTAATAGGCCTATAGAAAACACATCTTTGAAATAGTTGTTGCGGGCATCAGGTATGTATAAATAAGAATAAAATCACAATATTTTGTTACATTATTTATTCGTCGTATTAACTTCATTATTTTCTACATTATAATCAGAGAACATATTTGCGTCTAGTACATTGTTTATTGCGTTTTGTATAAACTTGAAATTATCAACAGGCTTGCTTGCCGTGTATTGTTTGATCCCGGATATTAAGTGATACTTGCAATATTCGACTTCACAGTTTTGGCTTTCACATCGCGAATAATAACATATACCGTTGGCACAAAATGAATCTATATTCATTTTTTTTATTAAATCGTTTGTAAATTGTGTCGTGTAACGTACGAAAAAAGTCTTGATATAGTTTTCGATGATCTTTTCTAATTGTACATCCAGTTGTAAAATATTGTCAGTTGCATCCCGTTTTATTTTTCCGTCTGTAAAAAATTATGCCATGTTTAATATGACTTGATTGAACAAAGTAAGTTTATTTTTATTCTTCAAACATAATTCATAATATAAATATTAATAGATATGTTGTTATTCCAATAGGCACGACGACAGTGATCAGAAATCATTTAAATTATGTATTTATGTGATAAAAAAAGATACATAAAACTTAACAAACGTATTTATTTTTATATTGCAAGCGAGATTAATAGGTATTAAAAAAAATGTAAACTAAAAATACAACAATCCGCCATGATTGCTAAAACACCCAGCAGAGCGTATGACGTCACCGTATATATAAGTAAGTTACAATAAGCCATCGCAACGTTTTAAGGTGATTATTCAGATATTCGACATTCGACATCGGTACGGTCGCGGTGACAACGTCGACGTGACGCTTAGTGGAACGCACTGTTAACATAAAGTGACGTCATGAAAACTTCAAGTCTTTTGGAGTGAATTTTAATCCTTAAATTTAGGTTTTTTTTTTTAATTTCGCTATATGAACGTTATTTTCTGCAGAAATATAAAATTTTATGGCTATATTTTCAAATCTTGTCGTCATGCCTATTATATTAAGGCTGTTTGTCCTTATCAAATGGGTGGTATTTTGTCAAATATAACAATAAAAAATGTACTGTAAGTTTTCCAATAAGTAAATTAATAAAGCAAACATGGGAATATTAATAAAAATAGCCATTTACAAAGAAATAAATACATTTAACTCGAATACACACAACACGAAAACATTGTACATAAAATATTGAAACTTACACCCATTTTTGACAGATAATGGTTAGTAATTAAAATATGGATAAAAAAATTTCATTTCATTGTTATACATTTTTAATCCACTCCTGGATATACATAAAAGTTAGATACAGAAATTATAATTCTTAGGAGTATATTGTAAACAACGGTTTCGGCTTCACACAAAGACAGAACTTAAATATATAATTAAGAACTATTGTAAATAGCCAAGAGGCCATAAGTTTCTCGGCCTTTAGTAAGCACAAGTCTTTGCGATTGGATACAAAGACCTATACTTACAAGTAAATTTAAACGCAGACTAGCAAAAGAGTAGATTTATACTCTTTTAACGCGGAAGAAGAAAAAAGGAGGGGATGATTGTATATATACCTAGATACATAAATATAAGAAGGACGTCGCCAAATTAGAAGCGTGGCCACGGGGTACTACAGGCTACTCCATTGGCAACCGCAGGTATTCATGGCTACTGGCTAAGCCGACGACGTCGCCATGGCGTCTTGGTGAGTTGAGGCTCTTCAAATCCAAAACTACTCAATTAATATATTTTATCGTTCAATTAAATATACGACTACTTCGGCAGCTTTAAATGTGTATTGAAGTTATTTAGTATTGTTTCACTTTACTGTCATAAATTACAAAAGACTCAAGGTCCAAGGACAACTGGTTCTTGGTTGAACATAAAGTAACTGATGGTTAAATAGACAATACTTAAAGTACGTGTAATATTCTCATATCAGTAGTCCCGTTAAGGTGTTTCAATCGATGAAGATGTTTACAATTCGTTTGTATTTTTTTTAAGTTTGTTACCTCAGAATTATCGACTGGGTGAAACGATTTTGATGATTCTTTTCTTATTTGAAAGATGGTGCTTCCCGTGTGGTCCCAGTTCAATTTGGTCTAGCAATGACAATTTAAAATCGATTTTTTTTTTAGAACTTAGACCTTCGGGAGTGAAATTCATAGTTATTATGAAACTTCTTTTAAACTCACGTGTATGTTATATCGGGATTGTCCGACTAGTTTCCACCCCGACTGGGGTTCTTCTTCATGAGCTCGCTACGCTCGAACCCGTCCGAGGTTCTTCTTCACAAGCTTATGGAGAAGGGTCCCGGACGGGTTCTAAACTAGTCGTCCGACTAGTTTAGAATCACTATATAACACGCGTGAGCTTAAAAGCCGTTTTATAACAATGTTTTTTTTTCTAACTTTACTAAGATAGTCTAACAGGAGTCAGGGTTAAAAGTGTGAAGGTTTCGCGTTTACGGATTTCATTCCTTAATTCAAACAACATCCATTGTTACGAGTTTTGTAACTTCGCGTATAACTTATTAAACTGTATTTACAACATACCGCCGTACGCTTTTTAGTGCCTCATTAAAAATTAAGTACCAATATTTCCAGATTTATCACAGACCTCGTTTTATATAAGTCCTTCTAGAATATTCTCGTCCCTAACTTGTCGGCGATCACTTTCAACTTTTTAAAGCCGCTTTATCTTATTATGAAGCCACGAATTGCTCTTTATATGTTAAACACAGGCTTTATTTTACGGTCTACTGGTGCGATTCATAAAGGATGAAAATATTTGGATCGCCGGAAAATATTAAGTTATTTTTCATGAATACATTCTACGATAAATTTGCGGTATTAATAATGCCATTTCCCCTCCAGCTAGGCTAAAATAATGTCGGTTAGACTGGATATTAAGGAACAATTTTTATGTCAAATCTCAAATCGTACGAATTTCGGCGTAAATCATCAAAATTGTACTAGGAGCACAGAATGCTAAGGTAGTAAATCTCTTATTGTTGAACTAAAATAATACAGTCCATATTGTTTGAATGCATTTATAATATTGCTAGAGGACCCGGCAGACGTTGTCCTGCCTTATTTTTTTTTTTAAATTATATTATAACGCCATCTATTGGTCGCTTACGCCCCCTAGTCGCACCCGCCGCCAGCCCGCTCTGCCTCGCTATGTTAAATCTCTTATATCTTCTAAGATATTCATTTTAATGATACACTGTAAAGGGCAATTTTGATCTGCATAAAATATACAACTTATTTAGCGTATTTAATTGTATGAGAATTAATACGGTATTCTATAAAATAACTTTCTAAATGGTTTATTATTTTTTGCAATGTGTAATAGATAAAAATGGTTACTGTGGGTTATCCTCAGAAAATAGATAAAAATCATTGTTGCCTCTTTTATAGGTCTTTTTAAAATATACAATTCCGTAGAAAATTATGGTGATCTACCTCGTAAGGTTTACCCAGCGCGCGCAATTTGAGCGCACAAACATACTTTTTACGAAATCAAGTTACAAATCATTAAAATTTATGAAAATGACTCTTGAGTCACTCTGTTTATACCTGAAAACCGAATAAAAATCCATTGCGAAGTTAAAAAGATCTACGCGCTCATGGACAGAAGCAACTTCGCTTTATAATAAGTAACGATTACAACTAAAGAGATACCACTTAAGTTTATAATAATATCCTCATACGCTTAATAGCAAAATGTTTATTAGCAGAGTAAATAGGTGGCGATAAAGTACAACGACTGGGTAATTTGCATCTGCCAAAAGAGATGCATTTGGAATATTAAATTAAAAAAAAAAACTAGAGATCGCTGCATACCTCTTTACGTATCACATGCTTATAACGGCGTAATATATTGTCCTACTTGACAATAACAATAACATACGGTTGTCACGATTACGCTTTGACATTATCATATCTATATCTATACTTAATGTATACTAATATATGAAGCTGAAGAGTTTGTTTGTTTGTTTACTTGAACGCCCTAATCTCACGAACTTCTGGTCCGATTTGAAAAAATATTTCAATATTAGATAGTTCATTTATCGAGATAGGCTATATAAGCACGGTAAATTTTTCACCTCATTTTACGCGGACGAAGTAGCTGTTAGCAACTAGTGATTAATACACAATTGGTTTCCTTTTCGGTTGAAATTAAATCTTTTTACTTAATAAAAATCTGTAACGACCTAACGGGGAAACTTTTTGATTGGTACCGACTTCAACAAGCGAGTAGGTGTTAAAAAAGTAAGAAAGTAGGTTCTAATTATATTTTTTTTTGTTCCTTGGTGTGTTTTGAAAGCGCTTTTCTTTTTATTTAAAAATACTTTATTCTGGAAAGGTTTAAGAAAAGAGGAAGAAAGGAGAACTTAAAAGGATTTTTTAAAATACTACAAGATATAGAGTTGGTCGCATGACGTTGATGACGCTCGTAAGTATTGAACCTTCTCACCATAAATCGGGGGAGACAAACCCTGCCGGCTCCGTCAATATTATATGTATAGCTCAAAGATAAAAGGTTGGACTGATAACATATGAATTTACGATTAGATACTTATCTTTTATTAACAAAATGAAAAACGTTTTATTTTTTATTCGACACTATATTTAATAATAAAAGACACAACAAAAAAGACATAAATAGCCAGTGACCTTATTTTAGAGTCTAAAGTAAGTCACCAGTTCACCATTTAATCATACACTAGAACAAAGTTCACATATCTAACACAAGACTACTATACATTATAAAAAAATTACAATGCATTGAAATAGTGGGCAACGACGCTTACACCCATGAACCAATTTATTAAATACGGAATTCCATAGGCGATAGCGCGCGCCGGTTGAGGCAGTGGTATGACTGCGTAAACAATCGTATGTATAACCCGACCGGCTGTGAACGCCCTGAAGAGAAGCGTGGCCAGCGCCGAGGACGGCCCCGTGGTCAAATACAAGGCGCCCAACACCCAAAATGCGGGAATATTTTCTAAGTCGTTCAAGTGCGCGCGTCGAACTCTCTCGACGTCGGGATCGTCGAACTTTACTACTCCTTTAGTTTTCTTAGCGTCTTCCTCGTTCGCAAAAACCTTTTTCCTATATCTTTGTCGTCCTGTCAATACTGCCATTCCCAATACTTTCAGGGCTAAAATGCCTGAGTACGCTATATAACTTCGCACAGCGGGCTCGACCAATGATACCGGCACCATGTTGACTTCTTAAATTCACCGGATAATACTGTAGGTAACAAACGCGACTGGCCGCTTGCGCTGCCTATTACAGACTTGAAACTGACGAACGTAGAGACAGGATAATATGTACAGATATGATATCTATATATAGTGTATGATTCACAATGAGCCAGTCATGATTACGTTGCGAAATGAACATGAATGCTGGAGATATCATTATTAGGTATTTATTTATGTAAATTTCCTTTTATTTTGGAAGCGTCATGTTCCAAACTTACTTCCTAACTTAACTCTCATTTACTTGCTGTTTTGCAATGAAACCAATATTATAAATGTAAATCTATGTCTTTACCTTCAAATCTTACAAATATTAATATTTAAAAATATTGTTATTCTAATAATTATTAGTGTCAATACTCAAACTATGGAAGCATATTAAGTTCAAGGTCTCTCAATAATTGACGGATAACGCAAAATAACTACGCGCCTGCCCTGAAGTTAATAGCAAAGCTGCGTTCATGCGAAGCTACTATTCGTACGCAATTGTGATAGCAATTGTTACCAAAGAACGATTACTAAATGTAAAATCAAGTTTTAAGCAAGCAATTTTAATGTATTAACGACGTTTACTGAAACCTTTGACAGCATATTTTAGCAACTTTACGACATTATGGGTAAGTTCTGCACGCTTCACGATGTTGTAATGCTTTTTGTCACGCGCTGAGCCCACGTTTTACTTTAAGCGTAGCACCCTTAATACCTCTCGTACAAGTTTTAATAGTTTACGTCAATGCGTTCGTTCGCTTTCTAGTTTGTCTATAAAATTAATTAATATTAACATCGCCTACAGTTGTATATACAAAACTTGTCCAATAAGTTAGTAATTTCTCACCTATGTACCGAGGTCCTAACACGAACATTCTCGACAGCTTTACATTTTTTTACGATCGAAACCGAACGTCAAATGAAACATTAATGCTACCGTTTTAAACAACTTAGTTGCTACAGATTGAAATTACAACTTGCACGTATCGAATCCTCGACGTTTTTGCCATGTAAGTCGTGTAAAATGGAAGTACGAACTTTCTTTTGATGTTCGTTTCGAACGTAAAAGTAAGTAAAACTATCGAGAATATTCGTGCTAGGCCCTCTAATACTTTATTAAAATACGTACGGTAAATAGTCAATCAGATGAATCGTTTCCCCTTGTTATATATTCTTCCTAGCGTTATTCCGGTTTAGTACTCAGTTAATATTACTCAGTGACGTTAATTACCTACTGATTTACGTGCATTTCGAAACACGGAGGAGGTCGGATATTCGAATACTAGTGCTATAATTGGTCACCCATCGATTACCCGGACGCAGTAGGAGCTACTTAACTTAACTATTTTTAATTAATTACTTCTTACTGCGTTTTATTTCTAACGTGATTTAATCGCCCCAAACGCCGGCCACTGATTCAGCAACGACCACCTCCTTTATATGTAAAAAAAAATCGTCCCTGACGGCCTTCATTTGTTCCAATTATCCCCCGTCCTTCTCTTCTGCCCTCACCTTTATCTTCTGACATAGTTTTCAAAACGTTAGCGTTTCGCAATAAATGACTCAGCACATTCCATCTCCCAAGATGTCTCGTGAATTTACCTGTTGGAAATGAAATGAGGAGGGACATTTATCATGAAAAGCGTCATCCCTCGAACATTTGTTCACCCGAGTTTGTTCCCAAATCCGGTTCCATTAATTAGGCACACTGATTAATTCTTCATTTGTTCCCGCGTCCATTCTTCTGAACTCTTCGGTAATTTATACATCGAGCTTGCGAATTTCGCAGGCGGAGCAGTGGTTCGGTATAATTTATGAAGTTTTTTTTTTGTTTTTTTTTTTATGTTACAAGGACCAAACGAGCAGGCAGCTAAGTGCCTACCGACGCCCTTGGACATCCCCATGACCAGGAAGCAAGCAGGCCGGCCTTTAACGACGAGTTTAGGCCACCGGGAAGTCTCACAAGCCAAACGAAACGCGACAACAATACCATCACTAGACGTGACAGCATTACCTACACACTTCACGCCGAAAGAGGTACTAGCGTGCGTAAATAAGTAAAAGTTCTTTACTCACGCTTGATTTCGGAATGAAGCTGGTGAAGGCCTGTCGACAGCGTTAAAAAAATTGTGTGATCAGGCGAATAGAAGTTGAGAGGGAGATATAAGTTAGTGAAGATAGAAATATAGAAAGTTACGTTTCTTATAACTGTAGGGGCAAGACAGAGAGAGGTGCGAGCATACATTTTCTTTCTCCCTTCCTCTCAAAGCCAGTGCATGAGATATTATGTAAATCTCAGTGTGTATTCCGTTTGCGAGTTTGATTTGACTGAAATGAATATTTTTATTTTTTTTTGTGTTTTTTTGACATGTAAAATTCAATTCAATTCCTTCCAACGCTGGGCAAATGGAGTGACGACGCTATTAGCTATAAAAGTAGATCGAGGCATGGCAGGTGAGAAAAACGCTGTTAAACTTAACCTTCTTAAAACTTTTCCTTCCCGTTAAAATCTCTACTTAAAGTTTAAAACTCTACCTTAATTACTAAATTAACAGTGAGACTATATATACAACGTAATACATATCTTAATAATTGTCAATTCCTTTTATTTATTTAATGAGCCACCATTACAATGTAAATTGTAACACGAGTTATGACATCGGTACAATATTACAATTAATGATATATGTCATTGTACTTACTAGATGTATACTAGATGTATACTTATAATCATAAGGCAACCCTTAAAATTGATTGGTGAAGTAATTAGCAAAGTTAAATGTTATACAGAAAAAGGAAGCATACCTAAGCATAAAATTATAATACTAAAAGGATAGATTAAATTGTTGCTATGTAACAAAAATCGCTATCATAGTTTAGGACAAAGCTGTAATTATTTCTGAAAATTCTAAGATTTAGGCTGGTACTTTTAGGTTAGGCATTTACCCTAGAATTGAACATAATATAGGACACGGTGTTGTGACAAAAGAGTTCTTTAAAAAAGGATCTTTGTTACAAAATATCTTATTATTTATTTTAATCGTTTATATGTTATTTCCTTGCTTAAGGTTTTTCAAAGCAAAAGGTGTAGGTTAAAGATAATGGATGTTAAGCCAAGTGCCAGGGGAATATAAATATTTAATGGTAACAATCAGAACAGATTGCTGCCTCGTGGCCACGCAACCAAATTCCTGTAATTTCCTACGTGTCGTAGGTTATTTTGTCTTATATACAAATTTACGTGTTTTTATAACGTTGAAAACAATTTATTTTACTAAATGCACCCTGTTACTAAATGTACCCTAGTCTGGAGTAT
Organism: Charaxes varanes; assembly: GCA_024363005.1. NCBI lineage: Eukaryota > Metazoa > Arthropoda > Insecta > Lepidoptera > Nymphalidae > Charaxes > Charaxes varanes. The sequence continues at coordinate 80,485 of JANCMC010044736.1, read as the reverse complement.
CAATGTGGTATTGGTATATACTTCCTTATCCCTAAGAACTGGAATCGTATGAAAAAAAGCTTTTAATTATGTATTGAAAAAGAAAGGTCAGTTTAACAATGACATTTATCGAAAATGAAACGCGTAAATTGATAAGTGTGAAGGAAGTAATCACTAAAAGAAATATTAAATAGACTAGACTTGTATTCAGCAACTCTTTACAATACAGTTCAAGGCTTTGTAGAAATGGTCCCTGAAATTCTTTAGTGTGTCAGGTGTTTAATGTAAATTTACTGGTTAACGTCTGCTAAGGTTTTATTACGATTTATGACATTAATAGTAAAGCTGTACAAATATAGTTATGGCTTCCCATACCTGAATTTCTATTTGAGTTTCCGTATGTTTGTGATCCAATCTTATTTATCATTTTAATGATTTCATTAAACAATAAAATATTACAATTATATGTATTAATTATTTATTATTATGTACAGAATATCTTTCTTTCGTATCGAGAACTGTTCCTGCTATAGACAGTATGTTAAAATTTAACCAACTGGCGTTCTGTTCTGGGAACTTACATAACATACATAACTAGCTATGCCCGACTTCATCCGCGTAAAACTAGGTAAAAAATAGACTCAATTTTAGCGTGATGATATATAGCCTTCCTCGATAAATGGGCTATCTAAAATCGAAAGAAATTTTCAAATCGGACCAGTAGTTCCTGAGATTAGCGCGTTCAAGCAAACAAAGAAACTCTTCAGCTTTATATATTAATATATAGATTACCGCTAAATCTTTTCGCAGTATGTAGAAAGTTAGATTTATTTTATTTTGTAGTGGAAGCAGTAGGGGTGGTAGCTTGGATCGAAGTATTCAGGGCTCTAGTACTACACTTAATGGTGACGAAAACAATATCAACGTTGTGGTCAGGTACGTATGGTCTATGTTGGTTACATGATACTTTTAATATCTTTATTACATATGACATGATAGATAGGGAGCAACTTAATTGGTGTATTGTTTATTTTTATATTCTAGTTATATAAGATTTATGTATACTGTTTGTGCCCTAATAAAAAAAAATAAAAATAAAAATTAATGTGTGTTAAAATGGTTTGGCATTGGTGTGCGTGAGGTTTTATTTTAACGATTTAGTATATTAATTATGCATATTTTATGAAAAAATATTAGCAATCACACACCATCCTCTATATAATCTATAATTGTGCCAAATTTTAAACTCCTCCGTTCGCGTAATTTTCTTAAAATGGTACCCCAAATTTTTATTTACGTTTTAATATAAAGATATTGTCACTATGGTTCATTGAAATAACCTACATATAACATTGTGTAGGTGGACTGATCGCTATTCATGGAGTGGTATTAGTATTTTTCCTCTTACTTTTGTTATAGTATCACGAATTCGGCAATAAGGGGCGCTATTCATGGTAAAAACTATTATATTTCGACAAGTCTGTAGTTTTTAAGAGCCATTATTGTTTTCTTTTCTTTCTTTTTTTAAAAAGAATATTAGGAATACTTTTTAGGTATGTCTAATATTCCCGTTTTCCCCTCCTACTAAGCTTAAATTGAAAGCTTGTATTAGGAGTGGGTGCGACAATACCCCAACGGCGGTGGGGATTGAACCGGGTACCTTGCGGATTTCAGTCCATACCTTATACCGTTGGGCTATTGAGGCTCTAATCAGTTATTCTGATTTTGTTTCGTTAATTGTATATTTCGACTTATTTAAAATTTTATATTTTTACTTTCTCAGAATAACATAAACATTCAATTATTAGAAAATTTTAACATGTTTTTTAAACAAAACTTGTATTTCATTCTGTTCTTTATTAACAGCAATTGAAAACGTAACTAACGTTCATTAAAAACTTATAATAAAGCCGCTGAGCAAATTTACACGAAAAATACTTTATACGTTGAAACTTTATTAAAAAGCACGTAGAATGGAAACGAATGAAAAGTACAAAGTTTTGAACACGATGATACTCGCAATTTAATTTTTGCAATCGAATGCAACGGATACTCGCGGGAATTAATAACGATACATCAGAAATATGGAATATATTACTTAAATTAATTGACTGAATATGGCGCTTCTGCGTTCCCTAGTAATAAAGTGCTCTCACAAATTATTGACACAGAGCACTAGATCGATAGACATGCCCGCTCATTCGAAAAATGTTTCTATAGAAATAAAAAACTTTTTTGTTGAAACATTACATATCGCTTCCGTGTTACAGGAATAACGCGTTTCGTTCTACGTTTTTGGCATAGAGTTTAATATAAATATTAGTGTTTTAACGAATTCTTATTTTTATGTTATTCGTTCAAGACTCACTTTTTAATACCAGTAAGAAGATTTTTCTATTTAGTAGTATTAAAAGGGGACACAAATTTTGGATTATTTCAGATTCGGGAACACTTGGGCAGTTTTGTAATTAACTTGAAGAATGTAAAACTTCGTTAAAATCTGTCCAGCTGCTTCGTTTAGTTCACTCCAGCTCACCTACAACAACCAGGCAGGTTCAAAAATCATACAAACAGTTTTTTTTTAATTACCTTGTACACAGTCATATGCAATCAGTACTTTTTCCACTTTGCAAACAAACGCAATAATTTTATTTATTTGCAAGGAAAACATATCTTAATTAACAACCATTCCAGTAGAATTTTTAATCTGCGGTGCGCAATTGCTATCGATTTTTTCATATCGGCGAGGTCGGTCAGTTCTTAATGATACGTGTGAATGTAGTATCAAAATGAAATCATATAGTACGATAATAGGTAAATATATGTTACAATATTTAATGCAAAAATAGGTAAAGATATTCTTTTTTAATTATAGGTAGCGCAGCTCGCAGTCCTTTTGTCTGCTGCCGAATTAAGTGTCAGTATTCATTTACAATGGCATAATAACATTATCCTTAGTCCGCTGTGTGGCTAAATGCAGCCACGCATTTAAACAGTAGACAATTTTAACGAGCCTTCTTGACGTCATGTTCGCAAGTGACGCTGGATGGCAAGCGGTTGCCTCCTTCAATGAGAGCGTCACGTCGCTGGAGGCTATCGTAAAATCTTTATATTGACAACCGTTAGAGGCGCTGGAAGCGCTTTGGTTATGTGTCAACATGGCGGCCGATGACAACAAAATAATGGAGAGTAGGGTGAAAGAAGTATAGACTTAATATATAAGTATAGAATAGTCCATAGGGACTATTTATGACTAGCTATATAAGTAGGCGAAACGTACTGGCCACTTTGTGGTTATTTTATTTTTAACACAGAAATATGGATTTCTATGTTAAAAACAGCTAGTTATACATAAAAATGAACTAACCCCAAGATTTTTCTCATTCTTCCTTCAAGTTAGAATAAGATAAATTTATCAACAATGAAGAAAAGATAAAGAGTTTCAAAATTCTTGCATTCTTTGAGACCAGGAATCAAGGAACGAATTGTATTTTTGCAAACTACTTAGGGAACCCTAAAAGCTTTTGCTACAAAGCACTGGCTGTTGCAAAGTTAAAAGTAACAGCTAAAAAAACATTTATTCCTACACGGCAATCTGACCTTATTTGCACAGTCTTATTAAGTTATCTACTCTATGTTGATTGACATAGAGTTGAAAATTTAACAGCAATTCTAATTATAACAGCAAAAATAGGTATGTCTTTGTATTCGTTCTAATCCTTTTTGTAAGTTCGAAATGCTTGTCAATGTTGCGAATTGTTTACAGCTCTTTGCCGAATAAAGAGACCGTAAATGACATAGCTTTTGTGCGAGCCTTTGTGCAGAATAAACATCGTAAATTCTCGTTTGTCATACTATTGTTTAGACTAATACCACACAGACGGACATTATTGTTAGAAGGCTGAGTGAACAATTTATTTAGAAAATATTTTGAGAGCACACGGAAACGCTTTCAAAGGATTTAATCTTTAATGCGGAGCTTAGAAATGAGCGAAGAAGGATGTGTACAGTAAAATCTTACTTTAAAATATGTAATACTAGCTCTGGCCGCGACTTCCTCCGCGTAAAATTAGGTAAAAAAAAAGTATAGCTTTCTTCGATAAATGGACTATCTAACACTGAAAGAATATTTAAAATCGGACCAGTAATTCCTGAGATTAGCGCGTTCAAGCAGACAAAGAAACTTTTCATCTTTATAATATATTAGTATAGATGTTCTTAGCTGTTTCCCGCGACTTGCGTGATCTATTACCTCCTTATTATGTCTACTACAAACCACCTTGTACGTCACGAGGTTTTCGATATTTCATGTTAAGTGACCTTCCGCTATTACATACTATACGTATATGTATATGAGTGTATGTAATTGAATTCCTGAAGGCTGACTTAGTTTGCACGAAATACGTGAAACTGCAAAATTAAGTTAGATGTTTTTATCAGTCTTATGTTTTGGATTTTAAAAGTGCATTTGTTACATAAATAGACAGGACTATATGACACACGGACGTCTGCACCTAAGGTAGATAATTTAATGATTAACTGACAGCTTGTTGTACACAAATATTTTTTTTGTAGAAATATATAAACACATACATATAGATAATATACCCAAATTCGAGGTCAGAATCGAACCCACAACCCCTCGGAGCGGAAGGTAGGGTCACTACCAACTGCGCCAACAGCGCCAACAGGCCAGTCAAATTTTCCACGCCATGTTTGCACGCCTTGATTTAGTCTTTTTCTTTAGGTTAAACAGCTAATGTTAGGACTAATAATTAATAAAATTATTGAAAAAACAAACAATAAAACTAAAATAATAAATCGTTCTAAATTAGAAAATACTCAGGACCCATAGTAGGGGATCCCATGAAGGGATTATGCATTTTATTCGAGCGGGCCTAAAAACCATAAATGTTTCTTGCACCCTGTAATATACACTAAATAAGAACTCAAAATAAAAAAAATTCGACGCTTAGAAAAAAACTCGAACGCGTCTGATTAAGATAGAGTAATTACATGGAGATAAGATTAAATTTCAGTAACCTGACAAATTAAACGTCACAAAAGAAAATTCGACAGACACAATATTGTAAAAAAAACGTTGCCTTGAAACATTGAAATGCGAGATCATGTCGATCTTGGCTTAACATGTTTTTGCACCTAATCTATGTAATTAAATAGATACCCATTAAGTTTTAGTAACTACAAATTTGGTATCACGGGCTCCCGTACCATAATAATGCAACTACGCAGACTGGTTTTGTTTTATTTGACTATCGGCAACTAAAGGTATACACCTCTTGTAGACGATCACTGTTTAATAAATATTACACTTTTCGTATGCAGTATCCCCTACAGCTAGATAATCAGCACAAAGCTAAAACTCAAAATGCAAATATCGTCTCACGGCTAATCCTATTACAAAATGCATTAAACATTAATAAACTTGGCTCAAAATTGCTTTCAAAATTAGAGCCAATGCATAATAATTAAGCTATGCAAATTGTTGGCTCCGTTCTAAATATTGTCATCTAAAATTGGTAGCTGGCAAATGCAGAATCGCTGACCTGCAGCATGGTTTTCAGCTTTGCTGAGCAGAGGCGAAAAAATTCACAAATAAATCCGAAAAATCTTTTCCGTCAATTGAAAAGCTTTACAGGTAGCCCGATATATCGACATAAAATCAATTGATTGTTACATGCTTAACGAATTCGTTTATAAAGGCAAAAGTCGTCTGTATAGGGAAACGAATCCGTTATCCGGCTTAATAATTTGTTACGTTTAAATTTAAAGATCTTAATAAGATAATACAGTTACTTACTTAAGAATATATTTAATATAATGAATGAATGAATATACTTTATTGTACCACAACACAACGTACAAACAAATGGATTCATAGACAACACAAATAAATATACAATATAGTACAATTATTGCATCTCGTTCGTTCACATTCACCCAATACATTCATAGTTTTGAGGTAAGATGTTTTGCTAAGAATATTTTGGATGTATTGAGTGAATGCATGCGTCATAAATGTAGTGGAAGTTTATTGTATAGCTGTGCTCCTCCAAAAGTTAGCTTTTTTGCCGAAATGAATTGTTCTTGCTCTAGGAACAACCATTAAACTAACACGTCTATTATATCGTTTGCTAACCTGCTTAATAAATGTGATATTTACGTTAGTCATTTTGTTGATGATTTTATATACAAAAATACAAACATTATATGTGTATAGTTGATTTATATTCATTATTTAGGTGTCTTCGTAAATCTTACTGGCACGTGTGAGATATGGATAGTTAAAAAGCATTTAATAATTAGTTCTTGGTCTTTGTGGTTTATCAACTCCAAGGCTTATTTTTAAACAATAATATGTAGGTTATTTAAGAGATATTTTTAAATCTCATGAATCAAACGTTTCCAAATATCAATAAGAAACGTATAAAATGTATAAAGACCGAAACCATAACATAACATTTTATACATTTTATTCTGACAAAAACAATCTTACAAAAATTAATTACTAACTAGATGCAAGTTTTAATTTCTTTTTTAGTAGTGTTTGGAAATATGTTCGATGTTATCAAACTCAGCTATTCGAATTGTCGACAATGAATGTATTTGTTGGAATCTATGTCCCACGACTTGATTCGCGCATCCACTGCGAGGTGGCGCTAAGCGCCCGCGCCGGTATAGCAGTCAAGAAGTAGTTGAAAAAGTCGTCGTCGTCGTTAAGTTCGATAAAAGTATATAGAACAATTATAAAGTATCTCTACACCTAAATGTAGATCAACGTACATATCTTTAAGAATCGCTCCAGGCACACTCCATAATCCATATCCGACAATGGATTCTTGCCTGAGGCTTATTACGCCAATCAAGATTTCTGAAGATATACGAAATCTTACGTATCGTATCCCAATCGTCTTATATACTAGATATTTTAATAGTATTTTAAAGAAACCTTACAGTATATCACAAGTAAATGAAGATAAGAGTATATAGCACAATTATAAAGCATCCTTACATCGAAATGTAGATCAACGTACATATCTTTAAGAATCGCTCCAGGCACACTCCATAATCCATATCCGACAATGGATTCTTG
>JANCMC010044736.1:19521-73292 GCA_024363005.1 Charaxes varanes | reverse complement strand
AAGAGTATATAGCACAATTATAAAGCATCCTTACATCGAAATGTAGATCAACGTACATATCTTTAAGAATCGCTCCACTCACACTCCATAATCCATACAAGAGAATGCATTCTTACCTGGGCCTGATTACGCAATTAAAGATTCCTGAAGATAAACATATTGGTTACGTATCATATCCCAGTCATCTTATATACTACATATTTTCATAGTAATTGAATGAGATCTTACAATATAATAAAAGTAAATAAAGATAAAAGTGTGTAAAGCAATTATATATAATTCTTACATTGAAACGTAGATCAACGTACATATCTTTAAGAATCGCTCCAGGCACACTCCAGAATCCATACACGAGAATGAATACTTGCCCGAGGCTCATTATCGTTTAATAAATTATTCATGTGCAAACGTCTTTTCCTTTTGCCTGAAGGAAGATACCTGAAGTAATACATGTTACGTAAAATACCGCAATGATCTTACGTGCTAGCGTCTTCGTCCGCGAATTTAATTACACGTTGAAAGTTTTTTTTAATCAATCTTATAGTCATTCAGTGACGATCTCTAGATCTCCAAGATTTTAAATATTATGTCAATGTATGTTTGACCCAAAAGGATATTACGTAGAATCATCATTACACAAATATGATCCTTTTACTTGTATGATATCAAACCTTCTCAATTTATCATAAAAGCTGTATTTTGTCCAAATGAATGAAATATGCACATTATGCCTGAGTTTTTAATGGAATTTTAATTGCAACAATGCTTCATAAAACAAACATTAAATTGTATAAAACCGCTGATAAAGAGTTTTATATTTAATTCAGAAAACTACTATTATATTTCCATTTTTATATTAAAAAGACAAATGCGCTACCGACAGCCACAGCACCACAGGAAGGCTCGCAGACGTGTTGCCGGTCTTTAAAGAGGGGTTTAGGCTACCAGGAACTCTCACAAACCAATAGAAATGCAAATACAGTACCATCACTTGGCGTAACAGAATTGCCGCCACTTCACGACGACCTTAAGCGAGAAGGAGGTACTAGTACCCGGACGCGCCGGTTCAATTAAGCTACAGACCAAAAGGACTGCAAACGGCACCCTACCTCTAATTAGACATATTTCGTACATTAAATGTTACAATCTCCCTACTATTGTAAGCAGTGTTCCGGTCAGAATGGAGAAGTATCAGGCGCACATTTCACAGGCCACAATTCACTTCATTATTTCTATCAACAACTCAAATCATCACTTAAGCCTTTTCCTGGGCCCTGTTGCTTCCTCAGATCTCTCCAAGAATGCCCCCAGCCACGGTATGTGACTTTGAGCCTCGGTAGAGCCCGTTCGATACAAGGTGGGCTATGCTTGGGCAACATCTCTAATTAGCTGACACTTTGCATATTCAGTCAATTCAGTCTCATAATGTTAAAATAATATGTAACGTTCCACTGTTTTACGTGTCTTCCGAAACACGGAGGAAGTCGAATATTGAATATAAATTAGTGCTAGAATGGGTCATCCATCTATCACCCGATCGCAGCAAGAGCTACGTAACCTAGCGGTGAATTGTGATGCCTCAAATGCCGACCATTGATTAGGCCACGATCTCTTCAAATGAAATAATAGAATTTATATCAAAATAAAAACCTTAGAAATCTAAAGCACAAGTATGCCTTTTTATTTTTCTGTCTTATTTTTTGTACTTAAAGCGAAGACCATGTCTCTTGACTCTTGCGTTAACCAATAATTTTGCAAAATACTGCTGAGTTAAAATCACTAATTAGGCAATTTGATTTTAATCAGGAACTAGGAATTAGCTTCATTAGTATGAATCTGTCAACTGGAGTTGATTCAGCATCATAACAATGGTGTGTGAAACTTGCTGGGTGGTGCAAGTGTATAGGCGAAGCGATTTATTGTGAAAAACGATAATAATTGTGAATTAATATACAAATGAGCTTATATAAATCAACACATTTTTAAATGGCCCAACGGCCATTTGAAAAAAAATTATATTACGTTTATGAAACGTAGGTTTCATAATTTTTCTTTAATACTAGAAACATTTTAGAAGTGTGTTATCCTTAATAACCGCTAATTAAACTTTTAATAGCTTACGCTAAGATTTATCACAATAGCACATTACCACAATACCTAATATTTGAATTGTGTAGCTTATGGATTTTAATCTGTCTTTTTTACCTTAAGTTATTTTATCTAGATAATTCTTATCTAGAATTAATAAAAAATTCTTCTATCAGAGCCGTTAGCTTTACTGGCGACTTTACAACGCCGTCGAGAGCAATGGCGAATCTAGAAAAGATTCATTGAGGAGCACCAGACTATTTCCTTATGAGGGAAAATGGCAACTCTGCGACTGCTTCCTGTGAGGATGGTTATAACTTCGATTAACCATGGGGATGGAGAATGCATATCGGATATTTTATTTATTTATTTTATTTTATTTATTAAATAAATATAGTAGTTAGTGTATCTACTTTTAATCAAAACTCTTGGCTCTTGCTCCTTGCACCACGCGCATACCCGAACTCCGTACAATACAAGGTTTGGCGTATTCCACAATCACAAACCCTACACAAGCGCATAACAGTCAACAAGCTATGTGCACGCAAATTTCCATGCATATTGCAAAATTATATTGCATTCATCAACATTCTGCGATGCCCGGGCACAGTTAAATTTAGCGACACTAACATTCATTACCCTGTTCTTCTACTTCATTGCTCTATCTCGGTGTAATATATCAGGGTACGATTATATTTATTTTTATTATTTTTTTTAAGCATATTAGGCATACTTTTTAGGTATGTCTAATATTCCCTTTTCCTCTCCCCTCCTACTAAGCTTAAATTAAAAGCTTGTATTAGGAGTGGGTGCGACAATACCGTAACGACCGTGGAGTTTGAACCGGGTCCCTTGAGGATTTCAGTCCATACATTATACCGTTGAGCTATCGAGGCTCTAAATTTTTAGCAGAGAATTGCAGAGGATATTTGGCTGTGAGGAAAATTATGATAACCGATTGTCGTCTGACGTCATCCCCGTAATCCCCACGATCTCTACAACCTCACGGCTGATATCACTCAGTCACAATAATCGGATCCCACTCCTTTACGTGCCTTCCGAAACGACACGAAACTGACGAGGTTGGATATCAAATATAAATCAGTGTTAGAATGTGTCCCCCATCTATCACTTGGTCGCAGTAAGAGCTACTTAACCTAGCGAGCGACTTAAATGCCGACCACTAATTAGGGCAAAACCTCCTCGATACATTATCCAGTTAAAAGGAATAATTATAATTATTTAAGAGGTAATTATAGATTTTATTTTCTATGAAGGTATAAAATTAGTCTATTTTATCTACCGGAAACTAAAGTTAATGCAGAAATTATCAAGCTAAAATAAAAATATATATATATATATCCATACTAATGTATAAAGCTTGAAGAGTTTTTCAATTTGTTTGTTTGTTTGCTTGAACGCGCTAATCTCAGGAACTACTGGAAAGATTTGAAAAAATTCTTTCAGTGTTAGATAACCCGTTTATCAAGGAAGGCTATATATTATTACGCTAAAATGGAATTTCTTTTTTTTTACCTAATTTTACGCGAAGCGCGAACACAGCTAGTATTTTATATATCCCAAAGATATATAGGTATAACAATTTTTACATACTTATTTCATACAGAAATTATCAAAAATAAATACTTTATAAAAGATAAATACTGTATCTTTTATAATTAAACTTTATAAAAGATACAGTACATTTTAAAACACTACATTTGTAGAAAAGTTTATGAATACATTTAACAACAAAAAAAAAACAATAACATAAATATCTTTAATATCTTTAAATACGTACCTACCAATTGCAATACAAATTCAACATATATCGGTATTAATTAAATTATATTAATTCGTGTTCGCAAAATACTTATTTTAATGAGTGAGCAATAATACCTATTTATATATAAACAAAATTTTTGTTCATTTTTCTCACCTTTACAAAATGAATTTAAAGAAATTCAAGACTATTTTTTTTTTATTTCGGAAACAATTGGAGCAACAAATTTTATAACAATAATAAAACACAGTGTTATCCATTAATGTCTCCACATATAGAAATATGTTAAGCCTTGTTGGGTCATATAAAACTTATACGAAATAAATACAATACAAATTTTCATGTTTTGAAAAACACATTGCTCATTTTCTGCCTCAACGATCCAACTTGTCTATTAAGAGTTAGAAAAATTTAATTTTACAAAAAAATATTTAGCATTTACTCTGTGTACTTGACTGTCGATGATATTTCAATTTGGATTCATTAAAAATTAAATTAAAAGGTTAACCGATAGTTCGCATATAAAATTCATTATTCATTTATTCATTCATTTTATTCATTCATCAATTTACAGTAATGTACTTCAATTAAACTTCTTTGCGCCCTTAAGCCTATACGGCTTGTCTATATTCAAAGTAGTATATTACAAAAATTACAAGCATTTAAACATTCATTCATCATTCACTTTTCCTTTTATTTAGTTCATTAATATTTACTAGAGTTTACCAGATTCGCCTACAAATCTTTATATTTGCGTACCGTATGCATATTTAAAACTGTAAAAAAATTGAAATCTTTATACAACGACATTGGTAGTTATATTTGGCAATTAATATACACACAGACACCGTGTTATAGCACAATTTATACATGTGCGTGTAAGTCGTTTGGTATTGGTGTGCGTGAGGTTTTCTTTAAATAATTTGATATATTTATAACGCATATTTTATAAAAATGCTAGCATTCGCTCATCCTTCTCTCTATAAACTATAATTGTGCCAAATTACATACTCCTCCGTCCGCGCAATTTTCGTAAAATGGTACCGAAAGTTTTTGCTTCACGTATTAATATATAAATATATGAGCTGTAAGGATAAGTATCTGAAAAGGGACATAATAACAGGCCACGGGTAAACATTGTATTACATTACAATACAAACATTACATTACAGAAGTTCATAACAGGTTTTAAAGTATTTCAATGCTAAATAATTATATTTTAGGAATTTTTCGTTAGCACTCCAGACCATAGGCCATATTGAAGGTGGAATATTCTACTTAATATATAAATATATGAGCTGTAAGGATAAGTATCTGAAAAGGGACATAATAACAGGCCACGGGTAAACATTGTATTACATTACAATACAAACATTACATTACAGAAGTTCATAACAGGTTGTGAGAAAGAGGTACTGGTACCCGGACGCGCCGGCCCAATTCGGCTACAAGCATGGCGCTACCTCTAATTTAATATGTTTTCTCTTTATCACCAGACCTACAACGTCGATGCGCAGGCTGGTGAAACTTCAGCTTGTGCCACCGCCGTTCTATGTGGGGTTAAAGCGAGATACGAGACAGTAGGGCTGGATGCTGGAGGTCACTTCAAGCTGTGCCTCAGACATTATCTCTAAAGTAACTTCATTGATTGAGTGGGTGCATGAAGCTGGTAAGTTCTTTCAAAATATATGTAGCTCTTTTGAAAATCCCTAAGTTATATCGTTTCAAAAAGACCAAAATATCTATGTTGTCTGCAAATAATCTATGTTATTCACTTGCGATCTGGTATAGGTCTAACCTGATGTATCTCTAGCACTTTGTTCCATGAGCATCTCCCCGACATGGTCTGGCATCCTCTGGTATCCCTTCTCTGAACACAAACTTATGAAAATAACATTATTTGACTGTATTTTTGAACATGGTACTTCTACCATATTCAAAAATACAGTGAAATAATGCTATTTTCACATATTTACATTCTTAGTTGTGAAGCTCCATTTTACAAAGGAGATATTAACTCATCCGTCCTACTTCTATTAATATTTTCAAGAGTAAAATCTTTCAGATGGAGAACGATTCTTCAAAAATGATCTATGAGTATGCAAGAGTTTTGGTATATTTTTGGTTGTATATATTTGGTTGTCAGTTTAATATAATCCTTATGTGCAGGTAAATCAAGTGGTATCGTCACAACAGCGCGTATCACGCACGCCACCACTGCAGCGCTGTATGCGCACGCACCCTCGAGGTACTGGGAATACGAAGGCCGAGTGCCACCGACCGTGAGACGAGATTGCAAAGACATCGCCCTGCAACTCGTCGAGAATGAACCCGGTAGAAATATTAACGTAAGTATTTCAATAGTAGCCACTGTAATAAAAAACAGAGTACTTCATTTAAAAAAAAAGATGTGTTATATAAAACTTTTAGTATATCTAAACAAACGAAAACAAACAACTGCACTACCAACAAGCACACAAGGTGGCAAATTGGTCCAAAATAATGTTATATGACGCAGGAATTTCCTTGCAATTAGTACGGGTGGAAAGATGGTAGGGAGGGTTTTTCTCCTTCCGTCGGAAAGTGTAAGCAGTACATAATAAAAAAATATTATAATCCACATCCCAGCTCACGCTTGTCCACTTCCACCCCCCACATGAACGTTTGAAAGGCCAACTCACTTAGTTGATCGACGCGGGGCACGATAATTATTTTTCCGATAACCTTTTTTTCCTTAGAAAATAGAAATTACGATGGTATTAAATTCGCCATTTATAAAATAGTTCTTTGTTCGTTGTTGTGGTCTAAGTGAAATTATATGTCGCAATGTTGGCGTGGGAAACTGTTTGAATTACTTTTTTATCCTCATTGTACCTTTCATATATATCTTTGTATTTCCTTATACTAAGTGACGCTAGTCAACTATCGTCATCGATAGTTCATCACCATGTAAACAACTAAAGAAGCACCTGGCACTTGCCACTCTCACAGGGTTACGAGCTCCTTTTAGTATGTGCTCTAATGATCGCTTTCAATGCCACTTTTTCTCTTGAAAAACCTTCACTTCCAGCCCCTTCTCTACTGTCTAGATTTTGATGTTGTGTATGTATGTAATGAGGCATTAGATATCCCTTTTAATAGAGTTCCTGACAAGGCAAAGTCTGTTATTGCGTTGTAAAGAGCCTTCACATATAAATATTTGCTAAAGTTTAAAACTCTGTATTTATTTTTAAAATTTAACTATGCAAACTGCTGAACCATTTTTGCGTTTTGGCGTGTCCCCCAAAGGATGCTACTTAATTTCTGGTGATGCCAATAAAAAGTATTTGTAGCTAAAACGGAACAATTAATTACTCCTTTAGTTTCCGAAAACTGAAAGTTACGTTATATAAAAATGCACGACCAATTAAGATGTCAGATAACAATTACTAATGATTGATGGATCGATAAATCGAACAGAACTAGCGATATCGAATGTCGATAGTTTTACGGGTCGATAAAGCGTAAAATTGGGAGAGTGATTGAGAGTGGGGTTTTTTTTTATGTTACAAGGGGCAAACGAGCAGGCACCTAATTGCCTACCGACGCCCATGGACATCTGCACAGCGAGAAGGCTACGAGATGCGTTGCCGGCCTTTAATGACGAGTTTAGGCCACCGGGAAGTCTCACAAACCGGACGAAACGCGACAACAATACCATCACTTGACGTGACAGCATGGCTGCTACTTCACGCCGATCTCTTGTGGGAAAGAGATACTGGTACTTGGACGTGCCGACCCAATTCGGCTACAAGCATGGCACTACTTCTAATTAGAAAGACAGGAGTGGGGGAAAGGGACGGAGAAAAAGAATATAAAGGTAGATGGGTAGGAGAGAAAGAATGCGGATACTACTACTGTCACGGACGATATACGAGAAGTGACAATAGCAGCAAGGGTGCTCCAGGGTCCCGTACCCGTGGTGGATCTGACCAGCTAACGGAAAGATAAAGAAAGATTCACCCCCTGGGAGTAAACCTCAGTACACTTACAACAGCTACCGATTTCAAAGACAGGAAATAAGCAACAATAATCCTTACAACGATGAAGTAGTCCCAGACACAGAGGCACCGTAACCCATTGTTATATTACATTTCATTAACATCCCCTGGATCTTCTTTGTCATTCCCTTTTTCTCGATAACCACTGAGGGATAAACAGATATTTGATGGGCGAAATCGTCCTGCCAGGGATTAGGATGGTCGTAAATTGAATTCGCTTGAAGCTACCGACTCTGGGCGGTTGTATGAGTTAAACAGTGGGATCAATGAATTCTTGAATGTCTATTGTAAATGTATATGTAAAAATTCATCGGTATCTGTGACTGAGCTAGAAGTGCGTTGCCAATAACCATGTCGTTTGCTTTGTCTTTTGACTTCAAAAGTAAGAAATAAATCCTCTAAATATATAACATACAGGCTCCTATGTACATCCTACAGTAAATGGATCCACTAGGCTATGGAAATTGGGAAATCTTTAAGAAAAGTGAAAGCGAGTGAAAACTCAAAACAACAGGTTATATAGACAGACAAAAAAGTTAGACAGACGGAAAAAGGATTGTCAATTAGAAGGTCAATGCTTTCTACTTTCAATTAAGAAAAAAAAACGTTTTATAGAGATTATTGGTTTGGTTAAAGTTATAATGTAGAAAATTAATAATTTCAAATTCGACATCAGTCTATAAGAAATAAAGAAGCACATTTAATATACAAACTGAAAGTGGATAAAAGGAGATTGGAAAAAAACCTTTAAATAAGAAAGCATTGTAAAGGGATAATAATTTTCGAAATAAGTGAACTTACGGGTAGTCCTTATCTTCCAAAAGATCATTCAAGAAAGGTCTTGCTGACGAAATTTATGAATGAATCGACAATGTCTGGATTATCTACTACAGCTTACAACATTCGAATAGATCAAAGTACTGTATTGGTACAAGCGCGTCATGTAGTCATCTGTGTGCATGCTTATATCTTTAGCTATACACAAAAATGATTTGTTAACTGGTAGTTGACAGTATTGATGTTCATAAGCGTGATCTCTGATATTTTATAATCATATATGAAGAAAAAATAACGTTAAATATAGATATCAATTAACAACTCCGTGAGATTAGGAGAAAATTGTCAAATGATGGGCAACAATTTTTTTTAAAACAAATTCATAATTAGCACAGATACCAGCTATAAATAGCCAAACCGTCGCCAAGTGAGTTAACTGTCCTTAATTTTAATATGAATTGTTTGGATGAAAAAGCATTACATGACGGGCAATCTTCCTGTGTCCCTGAATTAGATTCTTCGACATGTGTATTCTGCCTGTACTAACCAGTGGTGCACAAACTTCGTCATTAACCGAAGAGCCAAAGTCCATGTTCAAGATTTGCCAAAGAGCCATGGAACGCAGCATAATAGGTGTAAAAAGGACTGATCGAGTTCGCAAAACCATCCTGCGTTCTATCACTGGAGTAATGAATGTAGAAAAGAAGTCAGCAAAACAGGAATGGGCTGGGTATGTGGCTCGAATGGCCTATATTGCGACTTCCTGAATGCCCACCAATTGCCGCCGAAGTGGTGGCAGACCGAGGAAGAGGTGGCGCGATGATTTGGATGCCTTTGCGGGGAAGTTGTGGACGAGATTGGCCTAAAAAAAAGGAAAGTAGATCGAGAAGGGGGAGGCCTTTGCCCAGAAGAGGGATACAATAGGGATACAATACATATTAACCAAAATTGAATGTTAACACTGGTAGTAAAATACTTCACATATGAACAAGAACTTTCAAGAAATTGATTTTCATTCTTGGCACTAACGCTATTTTCTGAGAATCATTTGAATGCGCATTTCGTGGAGTTTCATCCCGCATAGTTCTGGGAACTCGCGGATTAAACTCTTCAACACTTTACTACTAGATAATACAATTTTATTACTAAACTCGAGCAATCTCCGTCTAAGATAGCACCCCGATAATCGCAACTTCCGTATTCATAAAACGTTACAAATTCTTTTACGGCAGAACTTTAAAAATCTGTTTCACGGAAACTTGCTTCGCTTTAGAAGCAGTTTTTCTTACGTGGACGCTTAGCGTTGAATGTAGTAGCTGTAAAATACATCTACATCTTTATACTTTTTCTTTTAAACCTTGCTAACTGCTGTCAGCTTGATGACTGTTCCCAATCGGGATTCTTTTATATAAATATGTAAAAGCTCTTTTAATAATATCTAGGACGTACTGGTAGGTTTCCTAGTGTTCTTATTTTAATTTGTTTTCTTTAGTTTTTTCTCCTTAATATGTATTCAGTTTCGGTTTTGGGCTCGTTCAAAATTGTTATTTGTTCTTTAATATAATTATTCTTTCGTCTGTTCCTAGTTTTTTATTCCTCTCATCATCCCAATCCTGCTTAATAATATTCATTTTAAGACATGGCCTCCTTTATTCATAGCTTTTCACCGTATGGACACCAAATTTTGCAGTGAAATCAGCTGTTGTCTCTAGTGCCCTCAATGCGATAGAACCTAAGGACGTTGACCTTTCAACGTCCTTAGGTTCTATCGCATCTAATTACTTCAGCTTTTGCAAGTGCCCTAGTAGTGCAGTTGGCCATTGACGTCGTAAAGGACAAATGTAATTAGTTATAATAACTCTACTGTCACATGCTGAGGAGTCCGATGTTTATTCAATAGCTGGTTTTGAATCAACTGTTAGTTCGGGTGATCAGTCATCATCATCGGGTGTTTTCCTCAAATTGAAGTTTGGTGGTCAGGTGATGAAAGCTTCCACGGTTGATATATAGTTGACTCATTGTGACGCTGATTTTCATATAACCTATCTCTTCCGTGTTTCGAATGGCACTTAAAACAGTCGGTTCTGATCAATATCAGAGAGTGATATTAGACGTGAGATTGTTGAGTATCCAAGGATAACTGGTCATCTTAACTAATTCCATAGTGACATCCTCTACAATTTAAGCTGACCCCTGGTACTAGACCGGGATACCCCCAGGAGACAGATTTTACTAGAACATGGCCCCTCGGCGGCGTCTTCAGGCCACTTTGGGTTACCCCGTCGAACTCTCGCTTTGAAACGAGGGAACGATTATTGAAACGGTGCCACTTCACGCCGATCTCATGTGAGAAAGAGGTACTGGTACCCGGAAGCGCCGGCCCAATTCGGCTACAAGCATGGTGCTACCTATAATTCTCTCTAATTCGACTGCTTTCAATTTAAAAAAAAATTGTCTATTATTATCTTTTAGGAATTGATTGAGGCTGTAGTTCTACCTATGACACACAAGGAAAAGTTTGTTAATCTTGGTATACACCCACCAAAAGGTGTCCTATTGTATGGACCTCCGGGCACAGGGAAAACTCTTCTAGCCAGAGCTTGTGCAGCACAAACTAAGTCAACATTCTTGAAACTAGCTGGACCACAACTTGTGCAGATGTTTATTGGTAAGTAACCTTTTCTTAAAAAGGCAGTGGATGGCAGTATACAGTGTGCTGTCCACTTTAAATATTATTATTTCATAATTAAGACAAACAACTTACAATACAATTCTTAGCACCCATAAGCCCAATTGGCTTGTTTGGTCAATGCACATTCTACCCAAATACCAAACAATTCTCTCTTAAACTATGTACCTATGTGCTATCATACACCTATTTTATGTTATACAAAATGTTTATGAAGAAATAAATAAGTATGGAATAAAGTATCCCACAGCAAACCTAATCAGCGTAGTAATACCGTCCGATCAAAAGACATTTATTCATATTTATTATTAAATTTACTTATCAACTATTTATTGTTATAGTTACTTATTTAGACTGTTGGTTCGTGGTCATGATCCTCATCAATAAAGGAAGAAAAGAACCTTTCTCAAAACAGAAAGTTCTTAATTTATCAACCAATGAAAATTGTTCGATATGTATGGAGGAATCAATAACATAAATGCCTGTTGAAGAAATGTATTTTTCTTTTGTAATAAATAGTGGGAACAGTTTTAAACATTAAATAAACTTATTTTATTCAAGTTTGTAATCTAGAACCAGTACAGTAGACCATTTTTATATTCTTTAAATTATCTTATTCTATATGCTTAACTAATAATATCCGAACTTTTTATAAGCTAAGAGTTGCATTTAACTTAGACCTGGCTATGTAAAATTTGAAAGCCTAAAAGTTATAACAAATTAAAAATAAAAATGATGTCAGTAGTAAATGTTATTTCTCTTAATCTTATAGGTGATGGTGCAAAGTTGGTAAGAGATGCCTTTGCACTGGCTAAAGAAAAGGCACCTGCCATAATCTTCATTGATGAGTTAGATGCCATTGGTACCAAGCGTTTTGACTCTGAAAAAGCTGGAGATCGTGAGGTACAGCGTACCATGTTGGAATTGCTTAATCAACTTGATGGTTTTAGTTCTACTGCTGATATTAAGGTAATTTTTACTTTTAGCACAGTTCTTAATAAAAGTACCATTCTATTTGGGTAGAATGTAAGTTAGTTTATTACCATGTAAAAATAATAAATGTAACAACTGACAGTACTGTAATTATCTCTTTTCAAAACGAACATCATATTTCTCCTCTCCCCATTACTCTCAACTTCTCAAGACCTCAAATAAGTATGTACGAAATAATTTGGATCACTACCATCGCCAAGATGAGGCTTAAATGGAGGATATCATTATAAGCTAATATAAAACCTAAACTAGTTGGGCTGAGAAGGTAAAACTGGTAGTGAAGGTGAGCATTAGTAGTCATTTTAAAAAGATCTCTTAAACCTAAACATGGGTTGTAAATCTCTTGCACTACCTTGATTCCTTCCGTTTAATGTGCGGAATGAGATGGATCTGTTACCTGCACTTGCTGTCTGAGTTAAACGAAATTTACAAATGACCAAACCACTATTCAATAATAGTAAGGGCCATACTTCAATAAGTATGGCCCTTTCAGATGAGCCTTCGTGAAGTAAAAATCTGGTACCATTTTACTTAAATTGTGCATACAAAAAAGTATTAATTTTGGCATAATTATGGTTTATGTAGAGAATGGTGTGTGAATGCTAAAATTTTTGTAGAATACGCACCATTGTTTAATTATTCAAATAGAACCTCACACAAATGCCAAACAATTAACACACACATGTCTACATTTTACTATAAAATTGTATCAAAGCCTAGTCATGACAAGTTTAAAAATATTAATTGTCAAATATTATAATATTGTTGTATAAAGAATGAAAATTTTGTATATAGCTTACATAAGTATATAGTATATAAATCTACACATTTGTGGCAAAATTTTGACCACTAGGCAATCTCTAGTATTATTTATTCTAGGTGATAGCGGCCACAAACAGAGTAGATATATTGGATCCTGCTTTACTGAGATCTGGTCGTCTTGACAGAAAGATTGAGTTCCCACATCCCAATGAAGAAGCCAGAGCCAGAATTATGCAAATTCATTCAAGGTACGTTACCAAACAATTTGATTATAATATGTTAGGGTCCTTCAAGAATAGACCATACTCATTTCGAAAGGCTCATGGATACCTTATCCAGTGTTGCAGTTGTCCATGGGCATTGGAAGTCACGCAGATGAATCTCCTGCCCGTTGGCCCCTTGTTTTATAAAAATAAATTTGAAGGACCGAAAGTAAATAAAAAGTAATACTGTCACAAATACTTTATCATGTTTTTATTTGAATATGTATATTATGAATTAATTTTGATCGATGAATGCGGGTTGCACGCACGAAAAAGCATGACTCATTGTCACGTTCCGACTGAGCCGAGCGTGCAATCGAAAACACGGAATGTGACGATAAAGAGGCGTGATCGGCCTAAGCTTTCGGTGCTTAAACTTATCGTCCATAAACCATTACAGATAACCAATTTTTTCATTACAGAAAAATGAATGTTTCACCTGACGTAAACTTTGAAGAACTCTCTCGTTCTACCGACGACTTCAATGGCGCTCAGTGCAAAGCTGTTTGCGTTGAAGCTGGTATGATTGCTCTACGCCGTTCTGCCACAGCAGTTACGCATGAAGATTTCATGGATGCTATATTGGAAGTGCAGGCTAAGAAAAAGGCTAATCTCAGCTATTATGCTTAAATATATCCGATTTTTATGTATAAATTTGTAATAATTAAAAGTGAAATAGTGGTTTTTGTTTTATTGATAACAATACTGTATATGATATAAAAGAGAATTTATAGGACAAGAAGGATATAATAAACACGAGGAAGGCTTTACAACAGTTATGTTTATTTACTGCCAATGACTTAAGTAGAACACTAGAGCGGATTGAATTTAAAGTGATAAATCTTAGTATTTTATTTATTTTTTAAGTACTCTACCGTGACCCACTGCTGGACTAGTGGCCAAAGGCCTTGGTCTACTTTCCTCTTTCCAGTGTCATATGTCTCAATTAGAAACAGGGGGGAAAATCCGTATACTATTAGTGGTGTAGCAAAAAACCGGAATAATATATCATTTAATGATTTTTGAAAATACCGCTATTTTGTTCTGTTTTATAATAAATTATTTTAAAAATCGCAATTAATAATCTATGAAAAATCAATCATTCCTTATCAAAAATAATTTATGTCATTAAAAATTATTGAAAAACTCAATTATCGAAGTGTGAAAATTTTAATTTTGAACGCATCCATAGAATCTGTTGGTGTTGACGCGCTTGTGCTAAATTTGAAACAAAATTATGGATCTATCAAAATTATAGTTTTATTTGTAAAAATAAAAACAAAATACAAGTGAAAATAGAAATGTGAAATTAATTGTACACAAATAAGCTTCATTCGCACATCACCGGCGGAATAAATCGACGTTGTAATCGTAAGTAACCTATTAGAATTACTATCGTCTATGACAGTCTCTTAAAATGTTTAATATCTAAAATACCGCATAACGATATTGATTTTTAAATGTTTTACAGTATGCGGTGTTCTATTACTGCTTGACGCTGTGTTATTTGCTTGAGAGATGATTGTGGTTTTTGTAAAATAATAATTTCGTTGTAGTTCGAAACTGGCTAGTAAATTTTGTTATGTGCTAACGTTATATGGCAGATAAAGTTGTTTATACGTCCTATAAATATTTCAAAATTGTATTTAATAAAGTTTACATATTATCAATAAGTTGGGTATAGCCGTAAATTTCTTAAGTTGCAATTTTGCCCTCTCTTGCCCCCTAAAGTCCACCATGGAACAAGAAGAAGAGTTCAAGACTCAGCTTAAGATACCGTCAGATGAATTACCTAAAATACACAAAAAATGCAACCAAAACCGTCCACACACCAGGTTATTATATTAGTTATATATTAATTATTTTTGTGTATTTATAATATTAATATATTCATTAAAATCCAAGTTCAGATAAACTAGACTTTGAAAATTGTTTCCTATAAAGATAAAATTTTATTGGAATATTTTTTATTTATTTTATTTAATATTCAGTATTAATAAACTTGGATTTTAAATATTTCTTATTTTTTATATTTGTAAAATTTTTGTGTAACTTACATTTTTAAATACTACCTATATCACACATTTTCACTGCGCTTATCATAACACATCATATTTTAAATTTTTCTATTTATTATTTATAAATTACAATAATATCATTTAGGTACTTTATTTTTTATTATAAATAAATTAGAATCATAGAATTTCTTCTACAAAATAGAGCAGCTTTATGAAATTTCATTTCTAAATTTAGATGACTTCCTCCTTAACCTAACTAAAATGAGGAATTTCACATATTAAATCGATGGCAATTAAAAGTAAGAGGGACATAATAACAAATAAAAACAAACAGATCTTTGATCTCCTCTAATATAAATTAATAATTAGAATTATTTAATAGGCTTTGAAACCACTGGACCAATTTGACAAGTACTTTCGCCATCGTCATCGCCAGAACCCTACATTATCCCTGAGAAACATAAACAATAGAATATTTAAAAAAAGTTAAAGATCTATATGAAAACTTTAATAATTGAAATACCTGTGCGAAACCAGGGTGCCGCTTGTTTCAAATATCTCCTTACATACTTTTAAATAATGCTTTAAAAGCATACTTGTGACATAAAATTTAAGGTATATACACACATGTATTAATTTGGTTCTTGAATGTTAATATCAGATCTATGATCAAATCCTTTTTTTTAGTGGATACATAATTATTATTCAAAGAGTAGCATCTGTTATTCCTTGTAACATCAGATATCTACGAGGGATAGTTCTTTAAAAGTGCGACCCACAATTTGAGAAATTACCCTTTTCCTTATTGATTTGATAGCTAAATATAATTTTTTTTATGAGGCCACATTGACTGCTTCATCCGAAGCAAGCATTAGCTCCTCCTGCGTGCAACATTACCCTTGTATGATGTTACAAACATACATATTTATTTTATTTATGTGTATAGATGTTATCCAACCACTTTGATAGGCAAATTTCATAGCATTACATGGTTTCCAAATTCGGGTGCTGGGTCCATTGCTTTATAGAGGAAGCAACCATATCCATGTCTGGGACTTGCAATCTAGGTATAGGTTTGAGACTACTCTTTAAAGTGACTACTAACACCTTCACTGCCAGTTTTTCTTCCCCTGTCTAGTCAAATCTGGTACGATCCTACCAGTGCGGGTTGATATCCTTACTAAAAATGAACTTATGATAATTCTTGACAAGCAAACTTTTAAGTGCAAGGTTTTTGCTGGTATACCCTCGCTTCCAGGTGGAAGTGGAGGTCACTGTATATAAATTGGTTTTGAAACCGTTT
This sequence comes from Charaxes varanes, assembly GCA_024363005.1. Taxonomy (NCBI): domain Eukaryota; kingdom Metazoa; phylum Arthropoda; class Insecta; order Lepidoptera; family Nymphalidae; genus Charaxes; species Charaxes varanes. The sequence goes on along the minus strand of JANCMC010044736.1, from coordinate 56,576 downwards.
TTCATTAGGTCATTTGTTAGGTCAAATCACATGTTCATTTTTATCAGAGGGTTGGTCTCCTATGAAACTAAGCTCTACAAGTACTGCTTGCTATAGTGTGTTTGAATAAAGAAATAATTCCAGTCCGGAGTTTCTAGGTCCTTTGTCTGAAGTCTATAGAGATCGTTTATTCTGCTTAATAAATTTTTTTATGGTAATGTAACTTAATGTATTTAATGTAACGAAATAATAAGTAGCTAGCTTTAAAAATGTGTTGTTAAAATGTAATTTAATTCCAATTTAATGATGGATTTAATGTCTTAATTATTGCCAACTTCGATAGATTGTTAATTGGCTCGAGGAAAGCCTTGATCGCGTAAAACTACGGGCGTGCTATAACTATATCTATTCAAAGCCGATTACAAGAGAGCACGCACCATTAATTCAATCAACCCTGGTCGTGTTGCAACGTGCAACATACTACTAAGTAAATAATGCCCCATCCATCACCCGGTCGCAGCCAGAGCAACTTAACTTAGCGATCAACTCAAATGCCGACCACTGATTAGGCCACGCCTCTTTTTCATTCAACATCGGCGTGAAGCGATTCGTTCGGTTTGTGAGAGTTCCCGATGGCCTAAGCCCCTCTTTAAAGGCCGGCAATGCATCTACGACCCATCTGGTGAGGCTATTGTCCATAGGCGTGTGCTTAGGTGATATATTATGTATCTTATCTTATTTCTCATTTTTCTTATATTATTAAAAGTCATGTTTCTTAGTTCAAGGACCCGTGTAAGTTATAAAGACATTTATACTTTGTACTATTTTATAACCATGTTAACTAGCTGAGAAGCCATGAACTGAGGTGCAGTTATACTTATAATCTGTTACAGCTCAAGCATACATATTAATGATAAAACTTTATTTACCAAAAATACATAATGCTAAAAGAACATATATTTCATTGTCCAAAAAAGTGAACAGCCGGTCAGTAAAGACCAGTTGATCTAGCATTCGAATCGAAGTAAATTGAGTTTACTTAGGATGCAAATATTCCTGCTAGGCAGACGTTGTTTTGACCCATTTTTGACTCGACTCGTCTATTATTGATGAACCAATGAACCAATCTCCTTTATGTCTTTTCCATATAAAATACCCGTAACTGGGACCGGATGTTTTGTGAAATAATAATTTCACATATCACGTCGACTTGAAGTATAGCGAAGTAAGGATCAATTCTGCATTCTTAGTATTTTTAAATAATCTTTCGTGTTTTCCTTTATTCTTTTCTTTTAAACCTTTTCTAAAATAAGAGGAATGAAACAAAACAAACAGAATTTGAAACGGTCCAGCGGTTTTCGAATAGCAAGACGTTTGAATCATATGCAGGGCGTAAAAGTCATCGTAGCGCAAATTTTGTGATGAGGTACATTTAATGTCCTAAATAAAATCACACAAATCATTCATCTCGGAAATGAGAGGTTACAGATATTGCCATCTTCACCCCATTCTTGAGCGCGCAATGTATCGTGAAAGTTGGGAAGCAAGCGTCAACAAAATGTTGAAGCGCAAAACAAGTCAACGACCCGCGCCGCGCTACCCCTGTTACGTACTTTTAAGTTTTATTTTCATTGCGGTTTGATATAAAAATATTAAAGAAATTTGTTTTCTGATTTAAAATCGCATTGGGACAGGTAGTAATAATGATATTATACAGTATTCAGTTAAAAAATGGTAAAAGAAATTTTACATTTCAAGAAAAAGCCGACGAAAAATTTCATCACTGTGGAGTCTAGAATCATTTACTGAACCCATGGCCCACCCCTGTATATTGGTATACAGATAGATATATACTAAGCTTTCAGAGATGAGTAAGGAGTCATATAAATTATACCGGTAATTTGAATTGCACAGTTTGTGCAAATATAGATCTAAATCGGTTCATTGGCTCCGTACGATTTGAATTTATAGACCATTAAATAAGTTAATTGAAATTTCATAAATTGTGATTCACCTTGGATTATTTATTAGTAGCGGATACGGAAGACGTTGTCCTACCCGATCGTTGGTTTACTTACTTTATACTATATTGTTTTATACTATAATATAATATTATTCCCGTTCCCTTTACCAGTTCCCATTTCCGTTCCCGTTCAAAAGTGCTAAGGTTGCATTAGAAATACTGTAAATGTGGTGGTTAAGTAGGATTTGCGTTCACCCACGATTTTTTAATAATACAAAAGGAAATAAAAGACAATGGAAACTGTTAATTTTTTTAACAAGAGCCGCTCTATTTTTGATTGATCGCGTGATCAAAGTACTGAGAGCACTGAAGTTCGAAAGCGCCAGTGCTCACAGTGCAAAAATGGCGACTATTTATGACGTCATGTACCTCCATAGGTGCTTCGTCCATCGTGCTTGCAAACTAAAATGCTTTGAGTGGCTACTATCGCTTAATTATGAAGAAACGGAAAAACTCTTAACAATAAGTTTTCTTTTAATTATAATACATGAATAAAATATAGAAATATGTAATGTCACTTTAAGGGGGTTTCGAAAATGTGACAACCTGTGACAAGGACAGGGGAAGTTAAAAAGTAGTAAACTTCGTGTGACGTTATTTATGGATGACTCCTTAAGATAAAATAACATTTAGGTTTGAGGTTGTTCCACTAATAGAATAGCTGCTGGGTTTAAGCGTGCTGTCATTTACCTTAGGTTGATTTATAAGATGTTCCTCAGAGCATAGAGGTATTGTTTCCTCTATACTATTGTGGTCACGAATTTGATGCTCTTTTAGTTGTCCTAAAACAAAAACAGTTGTTACAGAGTGTATCTTTGTTATTTTTAAAATTTCTTACATTTTTCAGATTTACTTGTCAAAGAAAACTAGACAGAAAACATTGGTTGCCTGTAAAGTCGGTTTACGGACGTTAATATTACGTAATAACGCCGAACGCTTAGAATGGTTTCGCCTCTCTATCGCTTGTTCCGCGCTTGCACACTCGACTCAGGTAGAACGTGACAATGAGTCGTGCCTTTTCGCGCGTGCAGCCGTCGTTCATCAATTTATAAGACGTTATCTAGTTAATAAATTGTGTAATGATGCTCACCCAGGTGTACAAATTTAAGCACACATCTGTTGCACTTTACTTCTAACTCCTTGTCCTGGTGCAGCTTGAGATGTTCGATGTAGAGCAATACGTTTGCCGTTAACTCGTAACCGTCGGCATATACTGGGATCACCTGCAACGTACAAAGTATACTAAAATTAAAATCATTACGATCACCTGATTAAAAAGAAAAAGGTACTGGTTTATAACAAAATCATTAAAATATTTTTCTGTCCTTGTAAATTTCCAAGATGTAACTTGACCTACCAGTGCAATATAAGGCAACTTTGGCATATTGTACGAAACTGCTGTATGCGTCTTCGCGTATCTGGAAATAGACGTCACAATGCGTTGTTTACCTTTGAAGAATGAGTATGTACTTTTCTTGAAGGGCATCTGATTTCACAGAAAGTTATTCCACGCAAAGAGTTCCTATTACTAGGAAGCTCAAGATGGGATTGTGGATTTTTTTTCGAAAGTTTCAGAAAATCATATAGAGAGAATCTTTGTACCGTGTAATATGACCAAATATGAAATCTTTATAAAAGGAAGTTTGTTGAGTAAAAAAAAAATGTACCCTTAGAAAAACTCGAGCGCGTTAGATTAAGACATGGTGATAATTTTTCAATTTTCAATTATCTGACGAATTAAGCGTGTCATAAGAAAATGGAGTTATTTATTTTTATTTATAAGGATTGCGAAAAAAGTATAATCTGACGAATTTGTCAAGGCAATGTAACTAACACCATCAATAACTCCTGAAACTTATGGTGAACCTGATTTTTTTGACAAAATGACATTGCCTTAACATAATCTTTTTCGCACCTAATTTACCTAATACCATAGATCCCCATAACACTTTAGTGACTACAAATTTAGCATCATGCCCACCACTAGAAAATAGCACAGTTGTGAACTTTTGGGCATCAAGATGAAGACGAGGAAATTTCGAGTTCTGAGGCGATGTCCTGAGGTGGAATTCCACTATTACATTAGTGCCCTACTTCACAGGGACGCCATGGCGACGTCACCAGTTATGTATCCAAAAAATTCATATTAAAATTTATTTTGGCGACAGTTTGGCGACGTCCCAAAATTAGAAGCGTAGTCACGGTTACTACAGGCTACTCATTTGGCAACCGCATACATCCATGGCTACGTAGGCGTTTTTTTTTTTTAAGGAATATTAGGAATACTTTTTTTTAAGTATGTCTAATATTCCCATTTCCCCTCCCACTAAGCTTAAATTAAAAGCTTGTATTAGGAGTGGGTGCGACGATACCCCAACGGGCGTCACATCAACAATACAACGCTGCCATCATTATGCAAAAATAATAATCATGCTGGAGTAAAATACATTTTTTTTTCAAATTTAAAAATGGAATAGATATTTTTTTCATTGCGAAATGTTGTTACAAAATGTGTCAAGTCACATCAACTATACATTTGCCATCACTAAAAAAAAAAAAAATATTTGTGTAAAAATATTGTTTTTTTCAAATTAATAAAGGTATTGTACATTTTTTTCGTTTGAAAATACTATTACCAAAGGTGTCAAGACATATCAACAAGTTGCTAGCATTATGCGGAAACATAGGTTACTGGTGTAATATATATTTTTTCAAATTTAAAACATTATTTTCAAAATAGAGCCTCAAGGGCTTAAGGGTGACACGGCCCAAATATACAATCAAAGAAGGTAAGGTAGGCGTCAGTCTTTTATAATATTAGATTCTATGTGCAGTAATTTTCACAAGATTGATTATCATAGCTAACTTCGAGCTCTAGCTTTCAAAAAATGTGTAACTACCCTCAAAACACACATATTGGATTTGGGAAACAGGCAATAGCGTATTGTGTTTTTATGATATTTTTTAATAGTTAGTTTGCTCAATTCAACAGTATTTCACTTCAGATAATATTATTTATTATATTAAAAGTATATTTTAAAACATGTTTATTACTTAAACATTTATCAATTAGGAGTAATAATAATATTTTTTTTATATGACAAGGGGCAAAGGGGCAGGCGGTACTTTTAAGTGACTACCGACGCCCATGGACAACTGCAACACCTGGGTGATCACAGATGCGCTGCCGGCCTTTGAGAAATGAGTATGCTCTTTTCTTAGGCATACGGATTACAGAGATGTTGTTAACAGTAACAGTGTCGCGTTCAATGGCCTTTTTCCCATCTCTAAAATGCCAAATGCGCCTAAAGAATTTTTCAGTTTATAGTCAAAGTAATACATGTTAAAGGAAGTTTTCGCTTCAAAGACAAAGTCAAATTCAAAAACGTTTTATTCATATAGACTTTACAGTATTTATGAACGTCTAGTGTATAATAATAATGATTATTTTTTAATTATTATTATAAAATTTGGTGATAAATTTCACGATTTTAAAGCTAAGTTTACAAAGGTTCCAACGCGCCCTGCATCGAGAAGAACCCGCAAAAAATTCAGTGGTATAATTTCTTTGTTGTTACCATTTCACAATATTTCAGACACGGTTAGGGCAATTTACTCCCAAGCTTTTTCATCATTCAAATAATCCTCTAAATTATAATAGGGTATTTGAATAACCTTTCCTTTAATAAAGGTTTTAAATTTATTTAAGGACATCTCTCGAATATCACATGAAAGTATATCATAAAAGAGAACACAGTGAGACATAAATGTGGAGTTGATTTTACGAAGCCCAGTCGCATGCATTATGAGTTCATTTTTATTTCTAAGATTTCTTGTAACAACATCAAACTATTAATAACTAACTGTAACTATTATATCAATGTGTCAAAAGAAACATTAGTTTTATTAAAATAAAATGGAACCGAAAACAGAAATCTTAACCTTGTTAGTTAGACTCTACATTGTACATTCAGGTATGTAGCTGACGTGACTTGAACAAGATACGTCACCGATAACATTTTGACATGTACAAGTGTCATATTCACTTGTCAGACGTAAGGTACATTCCGCCATTTTGTGACGTGTATTGGGCCAATGGATTTTTGCCTTTTTTTGATCTTTTTTTTTATATTATTTTATCACAGGCAAAGGTAATTAGATGTTTTACTTATGACGATTGCAGCAATTACATGATAGAATTACATGATAGAATCTGAAATTTTAGAGATAGGCGGACCACATTGTTAAGAAAATATTAGATGCAGGCAGACCACCCATGTAAAATATTTATTCGACAGATGACAAAGTAAAAATGCATTGCCTTTTCTATTCATATAGTGAACTATACGTCGCATCAGAAAAATCGAAACATTTCCGTTTTTTTTTCCCACATATATTCGTAAACATACACATTTTTCTGATAATCCTTACAAAACATAAACTTGCAAGGTGTTTCGAATTTTCTGATGAGAAGCATATTTCACAAAGATACGAATTGATTTAATTCGGCGTAATGGTGCACTGAAGTTGTTAAAGATGGTAGAAAGAACGATAGATACATGCGTACAGTTTCAGCCACGAACAACTAAATCTTTCTCGAAAAAAAAAAAAACAAAATCTACTTACACTGAATTCGGTCCAAGTTCAATCAAATTCCAACGCACACAAGCACTGGAGCGCGACAGAGCAATTAAAATAATCGAATGAAAGAACCAACGAAATGTAAAAATTTAAAAAAATCGTGTCTCGGTTTGCTAGGCTAGAAAAACTATCGGTAAACTTTTTCGAAGATCGCGGAGTCGGTTTTTCACTGAGACAGGTTGTGGGTGCTGGTAACCGGAGCTGCGGTCGAACCGTGGCAATCGATATTTTACGGTTCAGTTCAGATGCGGCAGGCATCCGAGAGGTTATTACACTATTGTGCTATTATTACTTCTTACAATAAAAAATGCATGCAGAATTTCAATACGACATTTGCGGCATCTTCCGAAACAAATTTCTATCACCACTGCAAAATCCTACATACATTTATCATTTGTTCGTTTGCGAGATAATCAGGAACTAGGAATTATTCAGGAAGCTAGTAAAATATTAAATAGAATATTGAAAAATAAACATATTTTTTTTTATTTTGGTAATGTAGGCGTCCACGGGCGCCGATAGTTTAAATTTATTATTATTAACTTTAAGATACGTAATTATTCGGTGTCTGACCCGTCTTTGCTGTACCCTAAGCTGGTTTCACACGTATATTTTGACCTAAATGTGACATGATGCAAATAAAGATTCAGTTTATGTGTCTCATTAGTCTTCACCCTTTGCCAATAAATTACTCTAAAAGGACAATTAGCCTAAAAAAATAGCAATTACCCTAAAAATAGGCAATTACCCTAAATAATGGCAGCACCGGTGGTAATTTGCCCGCTCACTGTCACGGGGAGGTCGGCGCGCGCGTGTCTGGGGCCGCGGGCGATCCGCGCGCGCATGCCAGGTGTCGCGGTCGTGCGCCCGACATCGGCTAAACTCGGCTGCACTCATCAATTGCGGGCAATTCAACTTTTTCTAAGCCTCCATTAGAGAACACACGCGAGGCGAGATAGTGAACAGTGTGTTTTTAATTTGGCCGACAGTTATATTGTCACGATAGTCACGACCGCCAAATTGCGTTTTTAGTTTCTACCATTGTTCGTAAATACACATGAGGCCACTTAGCGGAATGTACAATAGGCACCTACCTACCTGATTGTTACTGGCAAGTTTCGCATAAACTAATGTCTCTACTAAGTACTGATTTATAGCAGAAAATCTTTCGTAAATGACGCATGCAAGATTAAATTATGACGGATATACCTCGGCAAACTCAGACATTGATTTACAGCGTAAATAAACGTGTACCCATGTACAGATTGAGCAAGATGCTGCTGTATTATCTTTGTCGTGCCTTTTTTGGGCCAACACTTCGAACCAAATACTGTCGAGACATTACGCAAAGTTTTTTCTTCCAGTAGTCTTAGCTGACGATGCCGTATTGAACTATTCAGCCATAAGCGTGGGGTCACCAAAGGATTTCTTACGATGCTTATAACATCAGCTGTTATACATAGATATGAGAGTGAGAGACGAATTTCTTGGCATTCTATGGATTCACCGTGCGGGTGCCGGGTCCATCGCGTTGCAGAGGAAGGAACCATAGCAGTGCCCGGGACTTCGGAGCCATTCTTTCTTTAACAATATATTTTCTCTGAATCGACTGAAATACAAATTCCATCAACATATTTTTGGTACTTCAATAGAAATTATCTACGTAGAGAAAGTGAATCTTTACTAATATATGAAGCTGAAGAGTTTGTTTGTTTGTTTGAACGTGCCAATCGCAGATACTACTGGTCCAATTCGGACGATTCTTTCAGTTTTAGATAGCCCATTTATCGCGGAAGGCTTTAAGCTATATATCATCAGGCTAAAATTTTTCACCAAATTTCACGCAAAGTTGTTTTACAACTACTTGTAACGAAAACGGCATACACAAAATATTTCTAATATTCTTTAAATAAAGATATGCTTAATTCCTGCATAGGCGATAGTAAAACTGCACCTTTTCTCGTCACACGAAGGAATGCGTCTACTACACAAACCACGCGGTTAGTCGCTTCGTGAAGAAAGCGATTGCCGCGAGCGAGTACGTTGTAGTGGAATACAACCACAGAGCGGCCATTTACCACCGTGAAATAAAAAAATACACTAAAAAATATTTTATGCCATTTATCGAGGAAGGCTATAGGATATATATCATCATGCTAAAATGGAATCTATTGTTTTTACCAATTTTACTTGGACGAAATCGCGGGCGCACTGGAATATAAAGCCTAAATCTATGAAGTTATACACATTCTCTTCTTGAACGGATAAAACATAAGGTCGTGAATATGGTACCGAAAACTTAGTTTTAATTTTAACAGATTTTACATTACTTGACAAAATTTGATAATGTACTAGTTTGCTATGGAAGCAAAGACGGGAAGCATCCCTTCTTGTCCCCTTTATAAAGAGAAGAAAAGTCATTCTCTGTAACCTGAATTGAAAATCCTTCCTCCAGACTAGATGCGATAGAGATTAGAACTTAAAGGGAGAGCAGACCAAATATGTTGAAGTTAGTTAAACAGATTACTACTCAAATCAAATGACATCTTATTCATGTAGACTTTTACAAGATCTTTTGAAATGTCAAACATTTTAAAACTCACCACTCTTTCCAAGAAGTCGTGCCATGAGAAGAGCCAGCAAGAAACTTTATAGCCACTCTTTTTAAAATAGATTCAATACATTTCCATGTTAACTATAAAGTACAAAGCTGGAGCGACTCAACTCCAAGCAGTTTTAAAGTTTTTAAGTCATTATTTGCTACTATGCAATGATATTGTACGAGATAATTGAAAATATTAGCCGTGCTATCAAGCAATCCAAGGACACGCAATATTGCAGTTGTAATGGACGACAAAAAGTGATCGTTCAAAAACTTGAGATATGCAAATAAACCTGAGTGTCGCTTATGTAAATCTATAACGTCTTAAGTACTAAAAGTCTAAGAGCCAGCTGAAAGTTTATATAGGTCAAATACGATAAATTTTCATTAACATTTTCTCAAAATATTAAATAAGACAATGTATTTTTTTACTATTTTTCTATAATTTTGCGAGTCTCAAAAAGACTAACACAATTACCCATCCATCTCAAGGTCCAACAGTGGATTATGTTGGTCCTAAGGACTAAATCCCCACAGTGGTTCCTTCATAGCACTACGCGGTGAGAGAACGGTCCTGCAACCTACCACACGTCCGCCAGTGCTATCCTTTTAATGGACTCATCTTTTAAGGTACTTCACCCCAACTCCATAGTGGCGGTGCGGTCGTGAAAAGCAGACATGAGTAACAAAAGTAAAACTTAAAACTATATACAAATATCGACGTATTCAAGAGACCATGATGATGATACTTACATGAATTTACTACCCATTCAGACCTGCATAAAGAAATTGTCACTTCAATAAATTAGAGGTAGCGCCATGCTTGTAGCCGAATTGGGCCGGCGCGTCCGGGTACCAGTGCCTCTTTCTCACATGAGATTAAGCAGCAGCCGTAATTTAAACCATTTCCAAGTAGCCTCTTTGGTATAGGCCGTTGTTTTAGCGCCTCGTGTGTTAATGTTTTCTTCTGACGCGACATTTTTTTCACCTCCGTTTGAATAGGTAGGCCATACTCTTTATCATCAATAGACAGACTAAAATGTCTTAATTTGTGTTTTCATTATATCCGATATAGTCTTATATGCAATTGTTAAAAATGTCAACGTGACAAACAGATCCTTCAAAATTTATATGTATGTATATGTATAAATAAGTTCCATACCACATATGTACATATAATAATTGGTTTGGAACTTATATGTATATACATTCGTATATATAAGTTCCATACCAAAGGGATAGAGTCATTTTTAGTTCAGGAAATTGCACGTTTTATTTAAGTGAGAGAAGACCACTTCGTCACAAATGCTTCGCGTTATGAGTCGTGCAATATTTACTTGTTCTTTTTCAGTGCCCATTACTTCGTTCTGCATTGGTGCCCTGATCTCCTATATGTTTGGATGGTTCCTTTCATATCGCTATGTCCTTTGGGCTAACGTGACAATTTGCTTGATTTACGCGGGCGTGTTGATGACTATCAGAGAGAGCCCCATATTCTTGATGAGGAAGAAGAGAGAAGAGGTAACCCTAATGCTGCATTTGTTAAAATTATATCTTCTATCTAGCGTCCATTTCTTATATCAGAATCCGTGTAAATTGCCGAGGATGCGTCTGCGGGGCGAATTAAGATGACCGACTGCCATCTGACGTCATTTCCGGAACCGCCACAAACTATCACTAACTCGTAATTAGATGTCTCAATAGCTAAGCGCTGGACGGGGTGGACTTGATTCTGCAAGGACCAGGTTCAAATCTCACAACAATGGGAAATAGTCGTAGCCACTCCTAACAAAAGCCTTTAAAAAAGCTAGCATCATCCCGGTCTAATACTAGAGTCCACTTAAATTGCAGAGGATGTGGCTGTGGGTTGGGTTAAGATGACTGATTGCTCGAAATCCACACAATCTCACGACTAATATCATCCAGTGACATTAACACGGACCCAGTGATTTCAGTGCCTTCCGAAACACGGAGGAGGTCCGATATTTGAAAAACAGTGTTAAAATGGGTCACCTATCTATTACCCGGCCGCGGTAAGAACTACTTAACCTTGTAATCGAGTTAAATACAATTTTTAAGGTTGTTAATGGTCTTGATTTGAAACTCTTAGAAGCTATCGATTTTGTAAAATATGGCATCTGCTTACTTACTTACTGCGAAGGCGCATAGACCCAAGCTGAATCTCGGCCTCGGAGACCAAGTGACGCTACTTCTTGCGGTTCTGTGCCGTTTTCTGCCACTGCATGGCCTTAAGCTGACACAGATCCTCTTCGACTTGGTCCTTCCAGTGGTACTTGTCATCTGCTACTACTTTCTTACAGTCCTTCTTTCTCTTCTCAATAATTATATTTATTCCTTTATTTTTCTCTTCTTCAGGAAGCTCTTCAAGCAATTGCTCACTACAGAGGAGCATCAGTAACGTCAAAAACAGTTTTAGAAGAATTTACAAAATTAAAGCAGCTGGTGACACCTGATACAGAATTTATTGCAGTTAACACAGGTAATTTTTTATACAGTTCACATTCCAATGGTCCATTGCGTAAGTAGGATTAAAGAGCAAAATAGTTTTTAATTAATGACGGTAGAACAGTTTTTCTGTAGCGCGAGTTCGTCAGTTTCCAATTGCGAGAGCTCTTTGACTTCCATAATGTGGACCTATCGAAAAATCCTTTCTCAGCGGGCGTCTTCTTCTTCCTAGCGTTATCCCGGCCTACTGCGGATCTACTATTTATTTTGAAAAATCTGTATCTACGCATAGATAGTCTAGGTACTCAATGTTCATTTATTTTAAAATCGAAATTTAAAAAAGGTGACAATAATGAAAATTCATACAGCATTGCAGGCCCGTTTTAAGTTCGAAATTTAAAAAAAAGTGACAATAATGATATTTCATACAACATTGCAGGCCCGTTTTAAGTTCGAAATGTAAGTTTTTTTTTCTAAAATATAAGTATCTGTATGGGGCGAAGTTCGCGTATTCTTTTTTTGAATGTCACCTTGTGACAATACGTTTGCCCCCTGCAGGCTACGCCGACGACGAGGCCTACAACGTGTACGACAAGCCGTGGCGCAACCAGGAGTCGGTGGGCGCGCACATCTACCGGCCCAGCCGCAACGCCGACAAGGACAACTACGGCGGCGACCTGGACGCGCTCGCCGCCAACAAGCGGTGAGTGGGTATTGTATGGCGCGTGCTCTGCTTTTCAAAGAATTTAAAAGCCCTTTGAAATGGGCAGTGGCAATGCCCTCCTTCCTATCCGGGGGTCGTGGGTTCGATTCCCGCCTCTGATCTGGGTTTATATATATGTATGTGTTTATATATTCCAACAAATATATATATATAATGCCTGTGGAGCGAGTTAAGGTGACCGACTGATGTCTGACGATAACGTTCGGGCATAACACCGGAACTCCCTTAATCTCTACAATCTCGCGACTAATATCACTCAGTGACATTAATCGGCATCCACAGTTCTACATGCACTCCGAAACACGGAAAAGAAAAAATATTTGAAAAACGCTATTGAAATGGGTCACCACCCACCTATCTCACGGCCGCAGTAAATACTGCTTAACCTAGCAATAGACTCAAATGCCGACCACTGATTCAACTACGACCTCCTCTATAGATATAATATGTATTTATTTAATTCTCCAAAAAGAAGCTCACTTTTGCAAATACATTTTTGAATTTAGAATTAAATAATAGACTTGATGATATCTTAATTATGGATGAAATGACATTTAAAAAATTTGACAACAGCTTAAATATGTCAGCACGTTAAAATAAAACTAAAAAAAATTGTTTAATTGCACTGTTTTTCACTTGTCTAATGCCGAAGCCAGGCAGCTTCATTTGAACGATCAATCAATGATCATGTAGTGTGGCTGGGAACTTTGTGTAACTGCACAAAGTTTTGTAGAACTTTGTAGATTTCAAAGTCAAAAATGTACAAACACTTGAGCTGTGTCTGGCTCCCGCATAATGACTTAATGCGATCTGTAAGAGACTTAACAAAAACCTATTATTATATAAAGAGCGGAAGCATATTGTGAATATGTTCGTTCGTTCCAGTTTCGTGGCGGACCGAGGTTTCGCGGGCACCAGCAGCACCAACACGCGATCAGGACCCGTGCCCTTCGAAAAGGACTCCAGGGACGAACCCGTAAGTGCCACTATGGACTATATAAGGTTGTCCTGCGTGCCCGTTTGCCCCCTAATGTATGTGTTTAAAAATCAGTTCAGTTCGTTAGTCTCGCTAAAACTCAGACCGATTTGAATTCTGTCAATTTCCTTTCATTCCCCTTATTTCAAGGAAGGTGTATGTGAGAAACGAAAGAAAGAACTTAAATTAAAAGAAATAAAATACTAAAACTTCTATAATGTCTTAATTACTTCAGAATCCTTCCAATTCGATATATATTTATTCACGCGGATTCTAGAATATAAAGGCTCTCACAATACGCGAATGAACTCGGGAGAAACGGCACTACGTAATATAGATAAAAAATTGCCAAATCTGCAAATGTAAACAGAAGAGCCAACATTCGGGCAAGGCATCTGCAGGGTCCCCCATCAATAAATAAAACATTTTTATTAAGTTTTCAAATAGTCCTTTATTAACGTTGTTCCCACAGAGCCGCAGCAACCAGCCGGAGGCGGACTTCGACCCGTTCGGTTTGGACCGGTTCTTGAGCGAGGCCAAGCGTGCAGATGTCCATGGGCGCCGGTAGGCACTTCGATGCCTGCTGTCTGCTCGTTTGCCCCCTTGTAACATAAAAAAAATCTTCTTAGAGATTCTTTTGCAAATATTATATTGTCCCGGCCAAGAACGTAGCCACATCGAATGCCCTATCAGAGGCAGCCATTAAGGCACTATAAAAGATGGGACCTCGTTTGATAAAAATGTTTGATGTCGTTGCTTATTGGCAAACAGTAAGTGTTGTAAAATATAGTCTATATATATTTAGATTATAATCAGTTGCTATAAGGCATACTAATAAGTATATACGAAAGTGTGCTTATGTCACCGATAGAAAGCCGTCGTCGCTTATAAGTCTCGTTGTCAGGCAATTAAAAGAAATGAATAAAGTGGATGTTATATTTAACATTACTAAATTATGGAAAATATTTTGGGCAGACACATGAAACTCTTAAATTTGTGTATAATTAAGAATCTAACTACTAATTTATAAAGCTGATGAGTTTGTTTGTTTACTTGAGCGTGCAAATCTCAAAAACTACTGGTCCGATTTGAATAATACTTTCAGTGTTAGATAGCCCATGTATCGAGGAAGGCTATAGACTATATATCGTCATGCTAAAATTGAATCTATTTTTTTTACCCAATTTTACGCGGACGAAGTTGCGGGCACAGCTAGTATTATATAACAAATTCTTGCAAATACGCTTACCGCAACTGGCGCATTTTATTTGTGGGAGGAACTCCCGTTTAACACGCTCGTATGACCCCGAATACGCATAATATAAGATTATACATTATAGAATAATATTAATAGCGTTAAAAGAGTATAGTGTTATAGGCGGGATTACCGTAAGCTACTATATAGTACTATACAATATACATGTTATATTGTAAAACTCTTAATACAGAATTAAAATAATCCACAATGGCGTGGATTTGAGCTCATGGGAACTGGCGTGGCTTGCGCACACGCCTTTCTATTTAATTAGTATTGTTGACGTCATTCTTACGTTCCGCTTCAAAATTAAGGAAATACTGGTTATGTACATAGTTATACAATAAATTTATAAGGTCATTTAATTTTATAGCATGGAAAGACGGTACTAATTTCATAGCATCCCATGGATTCACCATGCAAGTGCCGGGTCCATCAAGTTGGAGACGAAGGAACCAAATTAGTGCTGGGGACTTGTGATTCAGGTGTACATTAAAAAGTACATTTTAAAGTGGCCTTTAGAACTCACTTTTTTGTCCACTAATTTAAACTATTTATAAAATGTAAGCAAATTCAAAAATCCTATCATAATACACTCACTCGGGTGCAATAAAATCACACATTAGAACATTTTTTTGTAACTTATTTTTTAATACAAAAATATACATATATTTTTTAATATGGGATTAAAGGGCATTTCAATACCTATCCATGATCATCAATTGCAACGTATATTAAAAAAAAAAAAAATTATAGAAAAAAAAATACTTCACAAGCCTTTGGCACCCTACTCCTAAACTGATGCGACTGATTTGAATAAAATATTTAATGCATATTATAAGGGATTCGTAGATGGTTTGCATAGAAATTGGACTAGTTAGTTGGCGCTGCTGCTGATATGTTACCTAATTTAGGTGTGTTTCTCGCTATATCTCAAGAATGGCTGGACCAAACTGAATTGTGTCTGTATTATTTAGTTTCCATTATTACTGAGAAGGATAAAAAGAAAGGAAAGAAAAAGTAACGGAATATTACACAAAAATACTAAAAAATGCAGTGTTGTTCGCTTTCGTTTCATAATAAATTGGACAAGGCAATGTCTGCCAGGTCTATATGAGAGACGAAAGAGACGAATTTCTTAGCATTCCATGGATTCACCGTGCGGGTGCTGGGTCCATCGCGTTGCAGAGGAAGGAACCAAGGCATTAAGTTGTCTACCTTAGGAACAGACGTCCGTGTGTCATATAGTCCTATATATTTATTTATTTATTATTTATATGCTTTCAAAATAATATTCCTTTCTAATATTGCTTAATTTTACTACTGAGCTTTGTCCGTTTGTGATAGTCGTAGATATTGAAGTTCAAAAATTTCTCCCAGTAAATATATTTCGTAGCGGGCGGTAGATTAGCGTAGCGCATCTTTATTTTGCCTTACTAACGAAGCTTTATTACAGTAGTACTCTTTAAGCGTTGTTCAAATCTACATTTGAAAGCGTATCTGAATTTGAAATTGTATATATAGTCAAAAAAAGAAATTGTTTTGCCACGCTAAGGTCGAATGTCGTTTGCACGTCAATTAGTTATAAGGGTTATTTTTGCTTGTTATGCGTTATGTTAATTTCTAACAATAACCCTGGGCAATTTTATTTTTAACTAGGAACTGTAGAACGATCGCTAGGTTAAGCAGTTCTTACCGCGACCGGGTGGTAGATGGGTGACTGATACTGGTGTCGGATGATATATCATTTTTTAAATTGAACTTGCGCAGCGGCTGAATGTTTTTTCACATTGGTGAATGTATACTCTACTCTAGTTAGAGTTACTCTGACTAGTTAGAGTCTATGGTTCAACTAAACAATGGTCCTTCCAGTTATTCTGTTTCCATACCGCAGCCCAGTAGCATTTGTTACCCGCACACTACATATTGTACGTGGTTGAATAATAACCCACAACACACTTGGGGATGAATTTCATTATGCTTTTATGTTTGAGAGCGGGAAATTTCTTTCGACGCTCGTGCTTTTTTATTGGCATTCTTTTGATTCGTTTTGAATTTAAGGCGAAAAGGTCGGCCTTTGTTCGGTTCGGTTTGGGATAGTTTCTATTTATGGAACACTAGTTGTTACTCGCGATTATGTCCGCGTAAAATTTGGTGAAAATTTTTAGCGTGATGCGTGATAGCCTATAGCTTTTCTCGATGAATGGGCTATCTACTAATATTGAAAGAATTTTTCAAATCGGACCAGTAGTTCCTGAGATAAGCGCGTTCAAGTAAAGAAACAAACAAACTCTTCAGCTTTATATATTACTAGCAGTCCCGGCAGACTATGTTCTGCCCGAACGTTGGGCTACTTACTATTTACTTCTATTAGCCTATATCATCCCCATTCCCGTTCCCGTTCCCGTTCCCGTTCCCGTCTCCGTCCCCGTCCCTATCCTGGTATAATTTCAAATTGATTCTACATTTTAGATATAAAACGTTTGTATGGGAAAAAGAAAAAGGCTGTTTTTAGGGTTCTCCCGGCAATTATTCGATTTTTTTTCTCACCGTAAAAACCATCCTTGGACTTCAACGAACATTTTAAAAAAACAATTGGTTAAATTGGTCCAGGCGTTATTGAGTTATGCGCTTACTATCCACGTCGATGGACCGTCGGCAGGCCGGATTAAACACTTTCGCGGGCCGGAGTTGGCCCGCGGGCTGTACTTTGCCCATCTATAGTCTATACTAATAATATATAAAGCTGAACAGTTTATTTGCTTGCTTGATCGCGCTGATCTCATGAACTACAGCACCGATTCAAAAAAATCTTCCAGTATAAGATAACCGATTTATAGAGGCTATAGGCTAAATTTGAATGTATATTTTCAATAAATTTTACGCGAACGAAGTTGCGGCTTAAAACTAGTCTTTAGTTAAATCACCCACCGTACATAAAATCTTATATTATTTTTCACCTACCTCACTTTGTTCTCGCTAATTTCTGACACTTTCATATTTAACGAAGATTCAAAAATTTTTGAAGTCACTTATGTCTTCTTCAAGAATAAACAACACGTTTATGTAGAAATCAAGTAGAGGTTGTTGCGTAACTGAGTTCATTGCGTGCCACCTACATATATATGGGGTACCGAATCATTTGTCGGGGTTTACCCTGGTGTAAAAATTCGTGGCTTTTCTCGAATTTTTAAATGCAATACGTACCTTTAAATCAGGGATGAGATGGGTCGTCCCAGCTTTGTATCAATTAAATCAAAAGATGTTTCATTCAAATAGATTTTAACAACCTCTTTTGAATCGGCAAACATTTTTAAAACTACCAGTGATTCGGAAAAGTTGAGCCACGAGAAGAATCGGCAAGAAACTCGTTAGCCCCTCTTTTAAACAAAGTTCTTACAAAAGAGGACTTCCATACGTATTCGTATTGACTACAAAGTACATATTTGCCAAAATTATGTTTGTTAGGAAATATATACATGTTTGTAAAGAAAAATATGCATGATAGGCGCAGACTAGCTGGAAGCAGGAATAGACTTGTGAATAATCCTGCGCCTGGGTAGGGTATGAAAATCGTTTGTGGGAGCGAGTATATGTAAATACGTTTATTCAAAAAACTCCTGACGCTATGTGTATTTTAAACGAGGTTTTAAAAACATGTCTATTCGTAATGCTTATTATACAGTAGAAGACTATATCTATACTAATATATAAAGCTTTAGAGTTTGTATATTTACTTGATCTCGCTAATTTCAGGAACTCCTAGTCCTATTTCAAAAATTCTTTCAGTGTTAGATAGCCCATTTATCGAGGAAAACTATAGGCTATAAATCGTCACGTTAAAATATATATATATTTTTTTTACCTAATTTAGCGCGGATTAAGTCGCGAGCACAGTAAGTTAAAAATAAAACTGCTTGATGTTGAGTTGCTCAAGCTCAGTACTTTATTAACATGGAAACGTATACTCATATTTTGTAAGAACTGTTTCTAAATGACTGGCTAACTTTCTTTCTCTTTCTTCTCGTAGATCGGTTTTTCTAAATCAGTGGTAGCTTTTTAAAATATATAACGATTCAAAAGAGCTCGTTAAAGTATATTTGAATAAAACATCTTTTGATTTAATTGATACAAAGCTGGAACGAATCATCACATCCCTATTTAAAAGTATGTATTTAATTAAAATACGAGAATAACCATAATTTTTAACACCAGGGTGAACCCCAACAACTAATTCGGTACACCCGAAAGGGCACAATGGTAGTCAGTAAAACAATATTTGAATAAAACACATTTTCATTTGTTTTGTAACATAATGATCTATTTTCCCTATAATTTTAATATGGAAAAATCCATCCAGTGTCACGTTGTTCATATGTTCCCAGTAAACTCCTTAACAAGTTTACGAATATTGGTATCTATGTTTGGTCCAACTTGAGAAATTCCTATCTCCGATTTTATTTAGATTAATGGCTTCAAATTTAACAAAATTACTGAATTCACCCGGGTGAAGTCGCGAGTTACAGCTAGTAATAATTTAGTGAATATTTGACTTTGTATCATACACATATCGTGGGTTTACATTACTTAGCGGTGTGCACTAATCCTAAGCACGTGAGTCAGACTCAGTACCGTTCTTTGATGGAGCCTCACCTTTGACTCGAGCACCTCTTACTTTTGCTTAGGGTTTCCACTTCATTAAAACACAAAAAAGATATTTCTTTTCATATATTTTTACGTATAAATATTACGTCAAACTTAAACGAGGGGGGGGGTTTACACCAAGATGTGACATGGTATGAAAACGGGTATGGGGGTCATAAGCTTTGTGACGTCCCAAATCAGAATTAGAGACATTCAAAAATATTTTAAACTACTTTTCCCTTTATTATTTTTAATACATGCAAAAGTATGTGATGTCACACAAAGGGGCTGAGGGTTTCCAAACTGTGACAATGTCGATGCGGGGGGGGGGGGGGGGGGGGAAAAAAAAAAAAAGGATGGGGGGAATTTCGGCGCCATGCCCACTACGTGCCTTCCGAAACACGGAGGAGGTCGGATATCAAATAAAAACCAGTGCTAGAATGGGTCACCCATCTATCACCAGGTCGCAGCAAGAGTTATTCAACTTAGCGATCGACTCAAATGCCGACCACTGATTAGGCCACAACCTCCTCATATTATAATATAAGTATTACGTTCAATTTTTAGTATCGGATGGTCACGAAGGACCAATAAAATTTACAACCCTATTTAGTTGA
The DNA here is from genome assembly GCA_024363005.1 of Charaxes varanes. Lineage (NCBI taxonomy): Eukaryota > Metazoa > Arthropoda > Insecta > Lepidoptera > Nymphalidae > Charaxes > Charaxes varanes. The sequence continues at coordinate 36,649 of JANCMC010044736.1, read as the reverse complement.
ATAACAAAATTGCTTGGATGAGATCACTATACCTATTTAATTAAAACGCTCACTAAGGATTCATACACTGTTTGATTTCTGGTAAATAATCTCTAATTACCCTCAGATATTACCAATTCTAAGAATGTTCTTTACTTACCAAAGCTTGAAAGAAAAAAATAAAATGATCCTAATCAAAGAGATGTTAAAATACTACTGGAGATCGCCTGGTGGTCTGAATTCGACCACAAATCTTTAAGTTTGCATACTGTATGTTTATTTAAAGGTATATACAAAATTTTAATTCTTTGTACAACGATACTGTTGTATTCGACAATTAAAATATATAATATAGTCGTCATGACTACGCTTTGATACAATCTTATAGTAAAATGTATTCATGTGAGTGTAAAACGTTTTGCATTGGTGTGCGTGTGTTCTCAATATAAACTCTAATGGTGCTAAATAAAAATGAAATCCGAAACAAGTGGCGCGAATTCTTGTCGGAGGCCAAAACTCACTTTGAGTTTCTGAGCCGCTCCAGTAAGTAAGTAAGTAATCGTGCCAAATCATATTCCTCCGTCCGTGCAATTTTCACAAAATGTTGCCGAAAGGTTCAAGGTCTTCACGTATCAATATATAGATTATGTGTTGATTTAATTTAATGTCGAACAAGTTCTTTAATCAATGACGACAAACACGTTAACTCCGGCACCAAAACAGGTTCGCGAACAGAACTAATAGAGTGCACGGAAACACTAACTTAGTTCGACGTGTTCTGAGTTCGAGACCATGACAAAGGTTTCCATTCAACGGGGAGCACGGAAAAATGCATTGTTGGAAAACAAACGACTCAGTACTGTGTCGGCCCAAACTTTTATATCCAAAGTTGGCTTCGGACGGGGTTACTCTGTCGCTGGTCGCAGAGTTTTCGCCCAGAAGCGTCAACACTCGTCGTCAGTTTTTCTTTCGGTGAAGTTACTTTAAAATATTTACGACGCAAAACTTTGGCGGCAGAAGAAAAATTTCGACGAGTCCTCTAACAAATTTATAGTTCCCTGATAGAGAGCGGGAAAGTTTGGCATAAGAGATACGCTATCTTTCTTCCTCTCTGTCGTTTTGTGATTTATTTGTATTTGAAATGATTTGGTTGTTTTGTTTTATCGTCATTTACATCGCATACATATTTATTGTTTACAAGTTCCGCTGTTATATAGAGAAGTTTATTTATGTATTTTTTGTACCATTATTAATCTATATATATCAAAGAGCAATAGATCACGAAATCTCGAAAACCGCGTGACGTACAAAGATGAAATTTTGCAAGGAGGTACGTAATGGCGGGCGTCCGCTAAGAACGGATTTTTTGATAGGTATAAAGGGCAAGTTGAATTTTACGTGAACAAAGTCGCGAGACATAGGAATGGGTAATGGGAATTTTGCAACTGTATTTTATAAAAGTTATCTACAATTAGAATAAAACATATTTATTTAAAGTCTCGATAGATAGAAGAATGATGGATTGAAGTAGGGTACTAGATTCAAATCCTGACCAAGCTGGGCTATCCTCGTGTTAAGAATATTAAATTTGACTGGCCCGTTGGCGTAGTGGGCAGTGACCTTGCCTACCACTCCGGGGGTCGAGGGGAAGTTAATACAATAATTATTTATATTAATAAGTTAATTAATCTTTTTGATTGGAACCCCGGCTTCGGTGTAGCACCCCTTTATGTGAACAATATTTCAATACCGTATTTATATTTCCCCTGGGAATGATACCGTACTAAATCTGGGGCGTGTGGCGGATTGTTTTTAGGGTGCGACTCGTTTGTTTCGTTTGCTTTGACGATATCTTCATACGCAGGATATTCCCATGCATAATTGCTGAAGGCTTAGGAAGACAAATACATTTTCTTTGTACAATGTAAGAATTGGCTGTGTTTCTCAGAAGCGCTTGCTTCGCGTTCATTTTTCTCTTGTTCATTGTAAGAATTTACCTAAATTGTTTTACCTACGAAAACGATTTCTTTACGTTTTGATATTTATAATATTCTTGCAGATTCGATCCTATTTCAATTAAAAATTAAATAACCAGCTACAATATAACGTTAAATATAACGTTCTCACAATAATTTAACCAAAAAGAAATTAAGTAAACAACGCGGTTAGAAAAATGTCACAAACACAAACTAATTATCTTGTCAGCGACTAGTGACGATTTATCACAAAACGAACGAAAATACGTATTTATATATTGCAAAAAAAAAATTGTGTATGGCAGGCGGCTGTTACCTATAACACAGGCATTAAGTTGTATACCTTAGGAACAGACGTCCGTCTGTCATATAGTACTATACATTTATTTATTTGATATAAATGTCGTAAATAATAAAATTTCTCATCAAATAAAACATTATTAAAGGGCTTAAAGGTATACAGAGTAGACATAACATGTCATTTCCACTCTCTTTTCGAGGGATCAAAGATTAAATATTCTAATAATTCCCATCGATGCGAGGGCAGAGCCCGCTCTCATTGAGGGAATAAACGAGATCACATCCCTCTCGAATACCTCTTATTTTCACCCTCGCATCAAAGAGAGGGCGGAAAATTGATGAAATAAAAATTGCCTGTATTATTTATTTTCTTAAGATTACCTATACACCGTAATTTGGCGAAAATATTATGGAAGCGAGATAGGTAGGTTATTATTTTTGTCATTGGATTTCGCGTAAGCCGCGGCCTTAATAATCTTGCTGGTAGAGAATATTATGTGTGTTTTGAGTTTTGTATGAAATAGATTGCGTGGGAAGATCGCAAGTGATAATAAATTTTCCTTAGGTAATATGCAGTGTATAATTGATGATAAGTAACTTAGATATAGCATAATCATAATATATTTGTTCAATACAGGCATTCAAACATATTCAAATTATTTGTTAAATACGTTTAGAAACGATGGTTCTGATCTCGAGTTTCTGATTCTCCAGTTCTTAAAGGTTTGATTCTTAAAGGAGGTCAAACCTCCTTTAAGAATCAAATTAAGTCACTTCTTGCACAAGTCTCATTTTTTAATTGTTTTTGTTTCTTTCATTATAATTAAATGTATTGTAGTATATCGTTATGTATGTAATATTTTTACTATATTACATCCTATATCTTTATTATATTAACTGTACCTACACCCATTCTCTTCACACTATTTAAGGGTTTCTGGAAGAAATCTCTTTTAAGAGATAAGGCATCATTTGATCACAAAATTTTCTGTTACGTGTCTTTATACTTCTTATGTTGGTACATAAATTGTAAAATAAATAAATTTTATGGCCCCAAATTAAGTTAATTAAGTTCTATATAAATCTATATTAGTTTTAAGGCAAGCTGTGTACATTTCTAGTAGGTAACAGCCCCATATCGGAGCTTTTGTTGTTATAGAATATAGTTTTTGTAGCTGTTACCAGTCGAATTAACCTATTATATATATAAAAAAATAATATCATGAAATATATTATTACATTTATATCGCTAAAACTGGCTACCCAAGTTGAACTGGACTATCACTATACTAGAATTTGTGCTTTTATTAATTGTTTAAAAAGGGTTAAAATATATATTTATCTTCTCTCCCATTACGCATACATCCTCATTTTTACAACCATTCACGTGTTTCCAATTGGGCAAGTATATCTCATACTGCTGAAACAGTCTGAATTCTGTATATTTTGTCCTATTCCCTTTATGTCTGTCACATGTGTAAGAGTTTAAAAGTAAAGAAAGAAGGAAGGAGATTGTTTTATTGGCTTATAGCAGACGAGCCAACATCGGGCAAGACAGCGTCTGCCGGGTTCGCTAGTGTATGAATAAATAAATAATCATCATGCGTTGGAACTTCCAGATATTAAGAATGATTATTATTTATTTTGTTAAGTATATACATAATTTACCGTGGTGAGTAGTGAGTATTCGAATTCCGAATTAAACTTTAATCGGAATTTGAGGTTTCCAACGCGTTTCCGAGATTAATGGTTCGGTCTACGTATTGTTCTGAAAATGGCATTTCCAATTTAAATCTTGGGTTTTCATGGTTTTGGACTGTGCGTGTAATTTCGGACTTTGCGGTTGGTTTAAGGATTTCTGTTCGCCCTTAACTTGTCCATATGTGTCATTTAAATTATATATTTATTTGTTAAAAGAAGATACATAAAGCTTAACAAACGTATTTAATTTTATATTGCGAGCGAGATTAACAGGGATTAATAAAAAAGGAAACTACAAAATACAACAATCCGCCATGATAGTTTAACCACCCAGCGGAGCGAATGACGTCACTTATATTGTCAGTACGTTCTAACAAGCGATCGGAACGTTCTAAAATGCTCTTTCAGATATTCGACATTTGACAAACGCGATCTTTACGATTGCAACGAAAACATCGATGTGGCGCATAGTGGAACGCAATGATAATATAATAGAAGATACTAAAGAGCACTATAAGCCTATTTTTCAAAATTTGTCATCAGGCCTATTATGCTGGAGCCAGACATACCTCAAAATGTTTTTACATTTTTGTCCTTGAAGACTACAAAGTACTACAAACCTTTGCGTAGCTACACAAAGTCCCCGGCTACACTACATGATCCTTCAAATGACGCTATGTCTGGCTCTGGCATTATAATAAATATGTGTTATCTGGTTCTATTATCTTTGCCAATATTTCAATTTTCACGTGTGTATTTTGCAGTAATTCTCACTTGGCAAGGCATCGAAATTTAATAAACTGCTAATAGGTATAGAGTAACACCAAAAACAAACAACAAACGAACGTATTCCCTCGGCGGTGTGATGAGTACGCCATTAATCTCGTTTTTGCATCAGTTCTGAGAATGCCTTGTGGATTAAATAGACTCTTAGGCTAATAGAAGTGTGTGTAAGCGATTACGATAAACGATTTTCTTTATTTTCTCGTCTACTTTCTTTGAAAAAGGATTTTTCTTATTATATATTAACGGGTATATTTTAATTCTTATTTATAAGGGGTTTAATCATCTTATTGATCTCAAGTCACTAGAGGTGTTCTCTGGTGAACTACAAACGAAAGTTTGGCGTCTCACAATTTTCCCTCTGTGTTATGGAGGTTAGATGGCAGTCAGACGTGGAGTGTTTTCAATCGACTTCAAAAAAGAAGGACGTTCTCACTTCGACTGTATTTTTTTTTAATGTTTGTTGCCTCGGAACTTACGACTTGATGAACGCATTATAATGATTCTTTTTTTATTTGAAAGTTGGTGGTTGCGCGTGATCCCATTTCAATTAAATCCGACGAAGTGACGATTTGAAATCGTTTTATTTTTAAAGAAAGAAAGATTATTATCGGCACTGACTACTGTGTATAATACAGTCTAACGCGCTGGTTACCAGGTATTAAAATATGAAATGATTAACAATTCCTCGTATTTTTTAGATTACAGAACCGTATTTATACGGACAACATTGAAGGATGCACAAATTACACAACAACCGCACAAATTACGATATCTCGATATATTTTGTATCGACAAATATGTAAATGTGATTATTTATTTATTATTCATTTATTTATTTCTATTTACGATGGATTTCATCAAAGTAATGCCTAATTCATTCAATCTTATTTGAATTAAGTTCTCATAATGTTTACGATAATATATTAAAAGATAACAAAGTTAATTTTCTCTAGCATACATTTAATTTGTGTTTTAGGTTCATTTTCTACAAACTGTCATGTGTTTTATTTGAGAAAATTTATGTTTTTTCTAACATAATGTATTCTACAATAAACATCTAAATGTGATGGTTCTTGTAGCGTAATTTAATTTTTACTTCCATATACTTATCCAAATCTTTTCATACACTTTTTATGAATTCCCCTAAAGGAAGTTAAAGCAAATTAAAAAAAACATGAAAATCATGATATTTTTAGGATTCCGTAGTCTTACAAGAAACCCTAATAGATTCGCTCTGTCCGTCCGTCCGTTTGTTCGCCCTTAAGGTGGTCTCTCCCCTAGTATTTTCAAACTATTAGACGTAGAGACTTCACATTGTCCTTGTTGATAGAACATACTAAATACTTATAAGGAAGATTAGTTACAGCAAAATCGGAAAAAATTTTTAAAGTTATTAACTTGACTGGCTCGTTGGCGCAGTGGACAGCTACTCTGCCTTAGGCTCCGGAGGCAGTGGATTCGATTCACGCCTCGACTCTGGGTGCATTATCTATATGTATATATTTATATATTTCTACAAAACAAATATATGTGTATAACAGGCGTCTGTTACCTATAACACAGGCATTAAGTTGTCTACCTTTGGAGCAGACGTCCGTGTGTCATATGGTGCTGTATATACATATATTTATTAAACAAATGTCGTTATTACGTATCATCTATATAAGCGTGTCTTGACACGCTCATGGCCAATATATTACGTGCCCAACCTCTATATTAACACATCGACATTAACTCGTCGACATCGACATCGACACTCGAACATCGCTAATCGGACTATGCTCCGGACTTCCCCATGCACATCAGTCTCTTCAACGTTTCGCGCCGTTGAATGTTTACAACAATCTACGACCAGAACAACAGTCTCAATTAGGGGCAATGAGACCTAATAGATAATTGTTACTATAGTAATTTCTCTTACATAGAAATTTAAAATACTAGCTCATTTCACACGAATTCGTCCGCATAATAATAAACTTGTGAGAGCCTTATCAAAATCCGTTCTATATGGATGCCTACTAACTAAACTATCTCTTTGCCAAATTTCATCTTTGTACGTCCCGCACTTTTCGAGATTTCGTGACAGGTGACCTTATCGATATTCGCGATCCATGGTTATTTTAAAAAGGCAATCCGGGCTCTCATAATGACAGATGTCACTAACTTCACTGGAAATTCATTCGACTTAAATGATACTAACAAACGAGCAGTAACACGAATGGGAGTGGCACTATTCTAATTCAACACCACGTGGATAATTATTGTTTGAACAAGTCATAACTAAGACACTCAACTAAATGGTCAGATATACATCGCGGCACGTGAACGATTGTCCAATTAAACCGCGTGCCGGCATTATTATTCAAACCAATTAGTGCACTACAGTTACTGGAGACAATTATTTATGAAATGCATCGGGTTTGCTCTGTATGTGTTAACGTCTCACATCTGAAAATGTACGAACTGACAAGTTAAGGTCTTTAATATATTATGCGCATATTTTTCGTCCACCTCAATAGTACCGGCGCCAGACATAGCTCAAAGTATTTGTAAATTTTTGTCCTTGAGGTCCACAAAGTACTACAAAACTTTGTACAGTTACACAAACTCCCCGGCTAAACTACATGATCATTTTATGATCATTCAAATGAAGCTAAATCTGGCTCCTTCATAAGAAAAATTTTAGCAACTAACATCGACAAATTCAAAAGTTATTAATGACTTAATGGTGACACGGTTAACATAATAAATATTGAACAATGTATTAAACTAAGTTTTGCAAGGACAGTTTTTACTTTTTCGTCTCCATTCGGTATTGAATTTAGCAATTAAAGTATAGTAGTTGTAGAAAAAAAACTCCCAATAGTCAGTCGCCAGAACCGTGCAATTTAATTAAATATACACATTCATAGATACATGAACTCTACAGTAAGCGCGGACATTAACGACCAAGGTATGTTATAATAAGGTGATTGATTCCATTCGAGATGTTTTAAACAAAATGCTAACGTCCGATGAATAAAACGAGGTGAGGAAATTTTTACAACGAATCTCTCGACTAAATTAAACAAAGCAGTCAGTTTCATTCATTGAAGGTTGAATTGAGCGGGCAAATGTTCGTGCTCTGAAATGTTTTTAAAACATTAGGCTTCGGCGATTAGGAAGAATGATGGTACGCCGTAAAGTGTGTAAGTTAAGTGCGTTTGTGGACGCGGTAGGCTTAATGAGTTTAACGTGTTTGAAACAGGAAAATATTAGACTACTCTGCATATTGTTTACATGACAGAAGGTAGAAACCTTTACCTATTACAGTAAGTGATAATCGCCCTTGGGGTACCCATAATAAAACACGGTTCGTAGGTACATTTACGGTCTTTAATAATGGAGCATGCAATATTGGTGAGCCCGTGGATGGTAGCCGGTTACGCGTCAAGCTTATTTCAACCATCCATGTAATAAATATGTACATAAATTATCAGAAAAATTAGAGGCAGTGTCACGCTTGCAGTCCTTTTGGTTTGCAACCGAATTGGGCTGATGCATCTGGATACCAGTACCTCTTTCTCACAAAAGATCGGCATGAAGTAGCGGCAATGCTGTCATGTCAATTTATGGTATTGTTGTCGCATTTCGTTCGGTTTATGACTATTGGCTCGATGGCCTTAACCCCTCTTTAAAGGCCAGCAATGCATCTGCGAGCCTCCTAGTGGTGCATATCTTCATAGGCAATAGGTATTCACTTATATTAACCGCCTGTCCATGTGCTCCTTGTGAAAATGGAAACTAACTTCACTGTGCTTCAATCTAATTTGAAGTTAATGGAAAATTTAAAAAAACTAATCCTTGTAGTAAATCTATCATTTTGGCTATAACAAATTTCACAGCTATGGTTTCAATATTTTAATCAGAAGCAATTTTTTTCAATTATACCTCTTTGTTCGACTAAGATGTTATGTTCAATTACAGTCGATTGCATTGAACCACAGAGGCAATATTTTTTTAATTTGGCGTGTGCAATGTCGCTGGAGAAAGCTAGTATTCCAATAAACGGTTTGAAAACGCGAATGCATCACTTCTGCTCCACATATTGAACCGCAAGCCGAATCGAATTCGCAACACACGCAATTTTCGCGATGGAAATATATTTTGCGAGCACTAAGTGCTTCAGCACATATTTGATTTCCTTCTGCACATACGAACGAAATTGATTTTTAAATAATACTGTTAACATCAAAAAAGCAATCCAACTTTCACAGGAAACTTGGAATTCTTCTTAACAATTATTAATTTTAATAAAAATATAATTTTTTAACCGTAATATTTTGGATGGTTTGTTGTTTTACTCAGAAATGAAACTGGTTCATATCGAAACTGATAGTTGAGTACTCGACCTCGCCCCAAATAACGTACATCGCAAGAATTGAAAAAGCGTATTGCCGTCGCTGTTGTAGGCACTAGTATTTTTTTTTATAAAAAGGGGCACACGAGCAGCTGGTATACAACTATGTAACTACCGAAGCCCATGGACAACTGCAACACCGGAGGGCTCGCAGATGCGTTGCCGGCCTTTGAGAAATGAGTATGCTCTTTTCTTGTAATTGTATGTCAAGATTAAGTCTAAACCCTTGATTATGATGACATTTAATTTAATTTGTAATTTAATTTTAATCTATTTGTAATCCTTTTTAATTATTATTTTTTGTAATATGTGTGGGCCCCAGATGCCTGAAAATTATTATTATTATTTATTATTTTTTTCATAGATAAAACTGGGAACATTCCTTTTTTGAATTGCAATTTAAGATTTCCAAAATTACATTCTTATTATAAAACGGCTTTTTAACTCACGCGTATGTTATATCGTGATTGCACGACTAGTTTCGAAGCCGTCCGGCGTCCTTCCTCATGAGCTCGCTACGAAGCGGTGTCGCGACGGTGACTGCGCGCGAGTGCTCTCCACCGCAAAGTTTTATTAAAATCCATTATGTAGCTTTTGCGTCAAAGAGCATCAAACATACATACATACATACATGTGTACAAACTTTCCCATTTATAATATTACTAGGATTATTCCCCGTTAACTCGCAGAGCAAATAATTGCAGATACATTTAAAATTCACCCCGCTTACCTGCTAGCGATATCTACTGAAAATGCATAAATCCTGTAATAAGCGGGCGACGAAAGTACGCTATTGAGCTCCCCACTCGAGAACCGAAAATGTTGCATTTATTTGCATATTCGGATATTTCAACATTTACAGATAATATTAAAAAATATTTACTAGTGTTACCCGGAACTGTCTGAAATGGCTGACAATGTTTATCCTTGTTGTAAATAGCTATTTACTATCGCTCAACTTCCATTTTATGATTGGGTCCCCTGAAAAAGGCACCATACGTTTCCACGATCTCAAGTTGGACTAACATAAAAAAAAAATTAAAAACTTCATATAAATCCCTCAATATATCTTTTTTTCCGTTTGACTTTTAACGGTAAATCCTACTTAATGTTATAAATGCGAGTTTTTACACATGGATGTTTGGATGTATGGATGTCTGGATGTATGTTTGACGTTCTTTCACGGAAAAACTACAGAATGGAATTATACAAAACATTGCAATAAAATAGTTTATACTTGAGAATAACACATGGGCTTTAAATGATAAAGATATTGTCCGAATTGTCCAAACTATAACGATAAATGTCAAGTAAGTAGGAGAAAATTCTGCTATCTGCGAGTAATTCTAGCGTGCACTGCAAAAACCATTATAGTACACGTATATTATAGTGTAAGAAGGAAATGTTTATCTTAAATAGTTCTACAAAAACGCCCGAGACAGCATTTACCTATCTTTCATGTCAAACCTATTAACGTCAAAATAGTGAACTATTATGGAGCGGGAACGGGAAAGGGAACGGGAAAGGGAACGGAAACGGGGACAATATTATAGGAAAATAGAATGTAGTAAATAGTAAATAACTCTACGTTTGGGCAAGACATCGTCTGCTGGGCCCGCTAGTAATATATAATATTAATGATTGTTCACTTATTTATAATGATTCTTTTATATATATATATATATAGGAGTATTTTCTTTTATTATTATCAATTTATACAAAATGAAGGATTATTTGTTTCTTTTAAGTAAATACATAGCAAAAAGCTGTTTACGATCTTTGTGATTTATTAAGCAGTGAAATAAACCTGCTTCAGAGTAAGCTGAGCGGACGTTCAAGTCGCTTCGAGGGCACTCGATTTTATTAGACGCATTATGAACCCACGAGTATTAAATGCATTTTCATTCAATAATAAACGAGAAAAGCCAAATTCAGACGGGAAAGGCGTCTTTTTCAAGAATACTTTACAAACACTATACATTATTACAATTCCTTGACCTGTTATTTTGGTAACAATTTTACTGTAACCGATCCCAAGTTTTTTACGTAAGGCCAGGTGGGTCAAGTCACAAACAGTCACTTACACACATACACGCACACGCACAGCAAATTATTTTACGTGGACGAGGCCGCGGGCACAGCTTGTCTATAATAATTGTAGAACATGTTTAGGACATTTCCCACAAACGACATGTAAATAATTAAGTAAATCGCGTAGTGCTACACGTGCTTGTGACATTATATTATTTTGATAACAAAACCACGTCATCGAGTTCTCATTACTGGGTAGTTATCTATGACAGGAAGTTTTTTTACTATGAATTCAGATGGCATCATAAGATGGCTTATACACAAGTTGTAATGAGCGTGTATTATGCATTTACGCAATAGTATTTCTTCCATTCCCTATGGGAGGTACCTATGGTCCCTATGGTAAAGGAACATAGGCATAGATCACTGTCTAGAAGAACGTTCTGATCACAAGACACTAATAATGCAACGTGAGCTTGCTCCGTTTTAGAATAAAAATAATAAATACTTTATTCTAGATATTTCATTAGGATTTAAATTATCATTCATTAAAGTCCGAAAAAAACATGCAAGTCACGACATATAATGTTGTTCCTTGCATCGGTCAACGCTAACCTGAGTACAGCTGAAATATTTTAATGTACTGTATTGGTATTTCAGTATTTTTTGAGAATATCGTCAGTTTGGCATTAATGTTAATGTCCACAGACGCACGTTTATTGTAATATTTGCGTTTCTCAGATTTGAGCAGCTGTACTCTAATGGAGGTCAATGGAAAAATGTATTATGACGTAATGCTATAGGAAATATTCGATTTGCCCTTGTGAGAATCGGAAATGCAAAAAGTTAGAAATCGGAATAAAATCATAGTTTATTTTTTTATATACCTAAAAAAAATTGAATAACATTCATTTACGGATTTTTGGTTTTTCAAGGTAAAATCAATACGATCTTAACTTACATAATACTTAAACTTTATTGATACGGGTATAGTGAAACATAATACAGTGCAACCTTAATATAACGTACCTCAATATAACGACTTCCTCGATTTAACAAATTCTTCATACTAATTATAAAAACGGTTTTTAAACTCACGCGTATGTTATATCGGGATTGTCCGACTAGTTTCGAACCCGTCCGGGGTCCAAAATTCTTCATAATCCCCTTGAATTGTCCATAAGAGAAAATTAACCTCAGTTCAGCGAATTATACTTGATATAACGAATATTTTCTTGTTCCCCTTCGATTTGTTAAATCGAGGTTGTCCTGTATGTACAATGATGGTGATTATAATAATTTAAGTAAACTTTAAAATTGAGATATTTCACAAAGAAACCTCGTTGTGAAGATTAATTACCTTTGCTAATTACTACTCAATATGAATTATTATCGAAATCAGATTTTATTAACAAAGCCGTTCTTTACTGTCTAGGTACTGTATGGTTAGACCACTAATGACGTAAACCTAAATGTACAAAGCACACTTTTATTAATAAACAATATTAATTAAGTTAAATAAATGGCCTTTAATTAATGGCCGTAAATAACCTCGTGAGAATCAAGCGCTATCTTTCAGCCTTTCATAAATCTTACGTACTCTAGATAGTTGAGTACTACGTTACACAAGTCGATTTTAATCATCTTATAATTTAAAAAAAATAGTTTCATCAAATGCTTATCCACGTAATTTAAAAGTTCAGTGATCTTGTGACGCCTTTCAGTATGGCGAAAAAGTTATTCCCTTTTTAGTGAATATTCCAGCAATCAGCCGACGACTTCCACACTCCTAGTCAAGACTGTAGTTGAGTACCGGGTTCAGTGTCGACTGGGATGCGTTAATGCCTTTTTCAGGAATAAGTAAAAAAAAAATTCAGGTAATTTTTGCTAAGAAAGTTGAAGTACGACTTTGAAATCACTGCTTCGAAATCAAAAACTAGCGGGAATTATTAACAAAGTATTCACATCGAGCTCTCAACATTTTATGTATATAACCAAAGCACAACACTACACTGACTTTCCGATGTGCCTCAACGCACGTTTCGCTTCGACACCGAAGCATCATCAGGAAATAGACTCTACAGAGGTTATCGTAAATTTTATGAAGTATTCGTAAAGTTTAGTTTTTCATGCATACCTTCGTCCGCGTTACCGATTTCATACGTTTTATCTGAACGCTTTTAAATGCGCGGTAAAAAAGCGAATTACACTATGTTAAAGAGCGCTCCATGTCAATATCTATTTATGATGAAATTTGCGGGAAAGAAGAAGGGGAAAAAACTTTAAGATCTTTTGCAAGCGATAAAATTATCACAATTTACCTGTTACCTACCATTCAACTATTAAGTTTAACAATCTCTACTATCTGTGTAATAAAAAGGGCAAAGAACTTCGCTTAGGTTGAAAGCGTAGTAGCCATTGTTGTCTGCAAGATGTAGTAAAGTGATATTATAGGTAAAAACAAAGTAAATTTACAAAGCCTGGTAATTTATTAGTATCTAATATCTTTATCACATCAATTTTTTTATTAATACTTGATATTTTTTATTATACATTGTTTAAATGTATAATTTTGCTTAGTAATTCCAAAAATACGTATTTGCAATTTCATGTAAGGTAAAATATGCTTTGTAAAATTAGCTGGGTAACAAAAAAATACACTCGAAGTTTAATTAAACGATGGCATGGCTGACCAATTACTTAAAGTCTAATTAAATTCATAGATTGCTACAGACTGAAGAGCAATCAGGCTTGAGGGTGCGCTGAAAGCCAAGGGGCGTGACTCTACATACCTACGCATACACCGTGCCAACTTTATAGGCTAAAACATTAAATTTTAAACAGCTACTCTCCTTGGTTGTAATTATTATGGGTCATATAGTAAGTTGATTAATTAAAATAAGTAATCATAGTATCAGAGGAAGTTGATTAATTGAAATAATTATTTATAATTAAGGACGCAAATAACCATTTTGCATCAATTACATCTAGGTATTCATATGTATGCACATATGAATATCAGATTTAATTTATAATTTAAATTAGCAGTCGGCTTTTCATTATCTTGGATAATACGTCGATTAGGTTATGGAACTATTTGCCTTCCATTTCTAATACAAAACTAAGTTAATACTTCACTTTAGTGGGTTATATAGTATTTTATGCAAAAGTTGAATAACAAGGCTCAAAAAAGGCGTGCGGCGTGAGTTGCGACGCGAGGTTTAGCGAGCATCGCGAAGAAACACACCATAACCCTTTTTTGACGTAGTTATACACCGCTGCATATAATACTTTTTCTTAGTCTAGACTACGTATTTGAAGTAAAACAGAATAAAAATTGAATAAACTACTTTGTCTGAATCTTATAATATATGTGCCGAGATTTTGAAGGCAACAGATATTCCGTAACTTCTTGAGCTATGTATTCCGTTACTTCACGTGTACAGGTAAATTCGTTATCATCCATTTTTTTACGCTGAATAAACTATAAAAACTATATAAAGCAGCAAAATTTTAATATTTTTTTTTTTTGGGAAATTTAAGAAAATAAAAGCGCGGGAAACGTAAATATGTGTTTTTTTTTGGTCTAGTCGCGGGCTAGGTTCTTGTAAAATTTTCATATGTTTCATGGTCTATGGCACTGTAAGTGTGGTATAATAGCGTCATTACGATACTGTTAACAGTGCTATAATAGTCCAGTACAGACTTTTATATCAATGTAATAACGCGTATAGTTACGTTATTGTTTGTAAGTATATAAATGAAAGTACAGGAGTAGAGAAATATTTTAACGCACATTATCACTTACTACCGTATAAGCTTATCTCTATCTACTTCCTACTATCCCGGTTAACTACCCGCTTAGATTACAGAGGATTTGGCTGTGGGGCGAGTTAAAATAACCGATCCTTTTTGTTTTCTAATGGGAAACGATAGCAAATTTCAAAATATTCAAACTAAATTAACTTTAAAATGGAAAATTCCTGAGAGATTGTTATTTATAAAAAACGGAGCAAACTGCCGAAGTATACCTTTTTAAACATTTTCGGTAAAGTTCGGTTTTTGTACGGAAGAGGTATGAATCTTAATTCAAATGCGATATGTAAAGCTTACATATTATGTATATTATGTTTGTATACAACGATCTCTTGAATTTCAATAATTTTGTTAAATTTACTTATAAAAATATAATTACTTTTAAATAAAGATAGATTTGTATTATGAACGTACATACAAATATTATAATGACGTGATATTATTTTAAGATTGCTAAAAGACATAAGTACCCACTCTGTGTACAAATAATAAATTCTGTACAAATATTTATGTTGACTTTTATTTCCGAACAAATAAGGTAACCTTGACTCTATACTCTATGCACATAACTTGTTTCACTTTATTCTTACAAAAATAAAATTACGTATAAAATACTTTTTTCTTTTCGAGAATCTTTAATAAAAATGCTATGCATAAGTCTCATTACATTGTATCTTTTCATGGCAGCAATTAATTCCGTCGGGATGGCTAACAGTTTTTTTTGTAAAGTTTTCGAGTTATGAAAGCTACAATACGGAATTTTGGCGCAAACCAACCAATGCGATCGTGGTCTTAATACTGAAAAAACCGCGAAGTGACCATGTCAGCCTCTCCCGACGGAACATCACTCAGTAGAGTGCAAACAATAACTTCCAGAAGAAAAAAACAAAAATATTAATTTTTGGGAAAAGTCCTCAAACTGCATGATTACCAATAATTTTATTTAGACGTTGCACGAAAATTCTAAGTTTTATTTATTTGTATCAATTATTATTTGTTTAGATAAAGACATAAAGTGGCAACACTTTTTATCATCACATCCTGCCCGATGACTGCATATCGATCGAAATTCAAACAATTATATAGTAGCGATACCATGAAGGCCGAGGTCAAACGAATGTTGTCAAAAAAGTCGTCAAAAGCCGCTTGATTATACGTTTTTGTTTGCGGAGGCTCGGCTAATAGCCGCTATTGAGTTATTGCGGCGCAATTTGTTTGAGAACTTCGCGTCGCGATGTTTTAAGTAAACATGCCACCCCGGTCGCTCCTTAAATTATACACCTTTAGTCTTTACCCCCTTGATTATGGAATTTCATCGTACTATTAAATATAATACACGACTTCCTGCCGATTGAAAATGCTGTTTGGAATTTAGTACACATTCGTGCATGAAATGTGTTTTTTTTTAAAGTTTGGCAAAGATTAAATTTTTGGGCATGTTTTAAGTTTTACGTGTTTTTATGAATAATTAAAAGAAAACAGCAGTTTATTTTGATATGTTATGCCACAAAGGTTAGACTCCCCTCGCCGTTGTCACATTTTGATTTCCCTATCCCCCTTTAGCGTGTGAACGAATTTTAGATTAACCCATCATGATTAGCTTACAGCTTTGACTTACATAAGAATTATGATTTTTGTTTGCTTGATTTTCCCATAGAAACATATTAATTTTTTTGTTATTGTACTCGTATATATACATATATATATACTTAATTAAAGCATTAAGTTTTCAATACAATTTACTTTTCCAAACCGCGAACCTTAAGTCGTAATCATGATATACGATATCGAAATAAAAAGCTTTAGAAAGTCAAATATCGGTTCCTTATTTGTATTCGTGGTGGGTTCGACTAATTATCCGCTCATTACGCCCTCCATTAAAATTCATAATACGTGTAATGAATACAGAATCGCTTCTCTAACGACCGAACACATAATTGAAATGTTATTTTTTATGAATTTGGGGAACATCTGTCGAACCACCCAAGTGGACGCTACAGGCAACGTAACCTACCGTTTTTGCAAGCGAGCAATTTTAAAACTCGTAATATGTCCTAATAGTATATTATTAGTGGATTTTAATTGTTCAAAAGTCTCGTCTCGATTGAGAAATAAAACCCAACAAATAACGCCCAGTTTT
>JANCMC010044736.1:0-19421 GCA_024363005.1 Charaxes varanes | reverse complement strand
TATTATTAGTGGATTTTAATTGTTCAAAAGTCTCGTCTCGATTGAGAAATAAAACCCAACAAATAACGCCCAGTTTTTATTGTCTCCGGGATCTTCCAGACACATTGTTTAGATCGTCAAAATCATGTTTTGCTATTTTATAACAATTTATTATTATGATTTCGTGCATTTTGGGATTTCTTGTACTTAAATCCTGAAGTAAGCTCCAGAGGGCATAGCACGAACATTTCGAACCATTCGAGTCGAAGATTCGACTTTAAAAATATTCGTGCTGGGCCCACATCGGACCCTCCTTAGTATCTACGCGGGTTACATCAGCAGTGATTAAAAGCGTGACACGATAAAGACTTGCCTCCTGTGGGCCTAGCACGAACATTTTCTTCGTAAATAATAATATTCGATGTCAAACGGTTCGAAATGTTCGTGCTAGGGCCTCAGAACAACTAATGACGACGTTCGAATCGATTCTCGAGAGTACTCCTGATCATTCAATCTGGGAATGTGTTTATGCATCGAGTTGCATATAAATTGATGTTGTCAAGCGAATCGGCGGCCCTCATGTGGCTATGAGTGACAGCCGCTCGTTACAGAGAGGTCGTTGCTTGTGCTTGGTCGGTGTCATTGTTTTTTCTTGTCCGCTCGTATCAGCGACGGGGGCCAATTAATCAGTGTTATGACGCGTGACGCGATGTAATGAGAGATGAGATGGTGTGTACTGAAGTTTACAGTTTGATGGAATCCTTTGTTCTGTGACGTGCGCGAACAATTTTTTTTTTTCCTTTATTTCTTTGTGTTGTGGTTTTATTTTAATTTTTATAAAGGAGCACAATCTTCATTTCCTTCTTAGTGCCTAGCTAAGTATTAAGTTTCCTAACTTCATCAGCAGTGATGCTTGATGAACTTTCAATAAAGGATGTACCTAGGAAACCTGTACCTAGGAAATATGGGTTTTGATTGTGACAAAACATTAAAACACGATTAAGGCACAATGAAAATAATTCCCAGACAAGATTATATAGTAAATTTTGTATTTATGTATTATATCCTTAGCTTTTTATAAAAGCATTAGTATTTTTATCACTTGCCAACCATTGGTGGTCCAAAATTCTAACATTTTTTGCTGGAATCTTCAAACATCTATGGTCGATTGCGATGGACTCTCAAATACCTACTGAGACCACCACTGATGAACCTTCTCAGAATTATTTGATAACCTACATGCTGCTTTTACTTATTTTTCTTTTTACAATCTACTGAACTAAACAAAAGTACCTTATTGTTGCTGCTTTGCACGCGTCAAAATGAAAATGCCTGTAATATTTTCTCCGAGTAATTGCCTTTTTAAGGAATTAACTTTTAATTAATGGAGAAGGGTCTAATCAGTGGTCCGCATGTGTCGATGGATAAGTTAAGCAGTTCTTACGACGATAGGGCAATAGATGGGTGACCATTCTAACATTGGTTTTCTAATATCCGACCTGCTTCGCGTTACGGAAGGAACCTAAAACAGTGGGCCCGAAACCACTTTATTGTCACCGACTGATATTAATTGCGAGATTGTGGGGATTTGAAGATAACGTCAGACGTCATCAGTCATCTTAACTCGCCCCTCAGCCACATCTTGGTGCTAGACTGGAATGACGCTAGACAGAAGGAAGAACTTTTAAGTAATATGTTTTATTCCAATACGAGATATTAAACGAATTTCGGTTGGAAATGGCTTTGTGTAATTAAAAAAAAAAACGTGTATTATGTTAGCTCGGTGCGGTTCTATTAGTTGGAAAACCGACGGCGTGTCGCCAGTTGTTTACATGACGATCACGTGTCAACTTAGACAAGAAAAAAGGCAAAACAACGGCGGAGTCACCACCCACGGCGGCAGCGAATGAACCGCACGTGCGGCCTCTGACAGACCCATCTCGAGTTCCCTACACTGATTTTTTATCGCCGTACGTGTAAGCGAAGATCCAAAGAACACGATCAAGTCGTGCGCGGAGAAAGATTTTAAATTGCCTCACAATTTTTCTGAGTAATTTTATATTTTCGATGAGATTATATTTTTAAGGTGATGTCCAAAAACAAGTGGAAGTGCCCATTGCGGTTTAATAATTCTACTTACTTTCTTTTAAAGGATTATATTTACCACATTGTGAATAATTACTAGTGTCGAAAAAATTATGATTGACGGTTTATGGGAATATTTGATTTTTAATACGGGAAACAATTACTAGTATTAGTAGACTTTACTTGATAATTTTCGATTAAGAATTTTTTTCTACATTTTAAGGAACATTGATTGTATTATATTAAAGGATAACCTTATAAAATAAAGTAGAATAAATACATATAAAGCCTGTAAAGTACCAGTACACCATTAGAAGTAACCCAGTAAATAAAGTAGCAGACAATTCAATTATTCTTCTTTTTAAGTTAAAGCAAATTTTTGACAAAGGCCTAATTGCGTTCTTTTTTAACTTTACCGTACACAATAACAATTCAATTAATAGGTTAAAATTTTTCTAAATTTTATCTCGAAAACATCTTTCATAAGGACCCAAATTTATATATCTGTTATATGCCGATGAATTTTGTCCCATAAAATTAATTAACAAATAACACAAGCATTTCGTTTCCATTCGTTCATTAACGATTTTATCTCTATTTTGCGTTAAAGCGTGGGCAGTAAATTCCAGGTCCGATTCATTCCAAACATGCCTTCAATATGTCCGACGTCGATACAAAGAAAGAATCGGTTTTGCAACGTTCATTTATCGTACCAATTACGGTCAACGGAAGGTAAGTTATCCCTTTAAATTAATTGGCCGTTAATCATTTGGTGTTACTTATTTCGTCTCATCACTAGATGTTTGTGGTGATGATCATCGTGTGGTCTTGGTATTACGAATCAAGCTAATAATAATCAGGGCAGGGTTATTCTGTATTATGCCCTTTCTTTCTTTGCAGTACATTGAAAGACATAAATGACATTCTATTTTTTTAACAAATTAACGTGTATTGGTTAAGTATTGTATTCTACTGTATTCTATTGTATTCTTAGAGTGCATAAATGTTTTTTTCTTTCTTCTTAAAGCTTGCGGATTATAATGAAATCAATAAATCCTTCCTTCCTTCAGCCTGATGTCGTCTGTCGGCTGTTAGATTCTCGATTCGGCGATCCTTCTGGTGCAGTTAGCCAAGGCTATTGTGTTGTCTATATATAATCAGGGGAACAGCTTCTTTTCCTACCTAGCGTTGTCCGGGAATAGTACCAGGGTCCGCTTTGCACATGATGTGGCTGTGGAGCGAGTTTTGATGAGCACCTGACGTCATCCCCAGAACCCCCACAATCTTTACAACCTTGTGAGGTTATAGAGATTGTGTATTGTGTGATCGGTAGAGTTTTTGTTTTATATATAACAAGGGGCAAACGAGCAGACTGTACTTTTAAGTGACTACCGACGCCCATGGACAACTGCAACACCAGGGGGATCGCATATGCGTTGCCGGCCTTTGAGAAATGAGTATGCTCTTTTGATTGATGTTAGTCATGACTCATAACATTCAGTGACATTAATCGGGACCAAATGTTTTACGTGCTTTCCTAAAAGAGGTCGGATATTAAATAACCAGTGTTAAAATGGGTCACCCATTTATCTCTCGGTCGCGGTAAAAACTTTCTTAACTTAGCGATCGACTCACTGTTTAGGCTAGGACTTCTTTATAATCAGGTGAACAGCCTGGCCGTTTAAAGTACTAAAACCACTTCAAAAGTGATGTGGGTTCAACGAATTTCTTATTTTTACATGTCGCACTTATCGATGTATCGCGTCAATATAGCCTGCGTAGTGGCCATTACTTAGGGCGACGCCTCCAAACAGAATGGCGGCGACATTTCGATGCTTAATTACTTCACTGTTAATGCGCGCCTTAAAATAAAATGGCCGGACGGAATTTTATCGTCCGAGCGGCAATGTGAACAGGATCGCCACCACGCTGCCTCTTTAACTACATGTCATTATTTTTTTCACCTAATTTAACTCACCAACCTCGAATCCATTCAGGAAATGCACCCTAATATGGTGATACGATTTCAAGCAAAAACGTTTATCAACTAGCGCACACCCTCAGCACAAGTCCTGTCCAAGCACCGAACCTTGCAGCTTGTCTTTAAGTAGCTTATTGCCTTGAGAAACCGTCGCACACCCTTAGTTCAAGTCCTGTCTAAGTACAGAACCTTGCAACTTGTCTTTAAGTAGCTTTTTCCCTAGAGAAAACATCGCAAACCCTCAGCCTTGCCAGTTCTGACGGTGTACTAAACCTTACAGCTAATACATGTCGCTCCCCTTACATACTTAGAAGAAACTTAAGAAGATTGGCGCACCTCCAGAACCAGGACTACATAGACAATATACGGTACTATACGGGTAATATCTTGACTTTACAGAGCGCATAGAATGTTTAAAAAATTACACATACTTTTCAAAATTGATACGTACACACATACATAATCTCACGATTCGTTTTTAAAAATTTAATTACAAGTTTCGCGTAATTTAAGTATATATAATTTTTATTACCGAATAACGTTTAGCTGGAACATTGTTTTAGCTCTAAGTTTTGGACGTGGGCGTTATACTAAATTTAAGTTACATTTGTTCCTGTAAACAGTTTTCTAAAAAATAAATTTTCAAAGGAGTAAGTAACTCTTAAACATTAAAGCTACCTGATACAGTTTGGCCTGATTTTATATACTATTACAATATAAATATAAGGTAATTTGTTTCAACGCTGCACTAATCAAACGTGCCAAAAATACCAGTTGGATCTGAGGATCATACAGATTATTGTGTACCGGCCTTCAGTGTCGTGGACTTCATGAAG
The DNA here is from genome assembly GCA_024363005.1 of Charaxes varanes. Taxonomy (NCBI): domain Eukaryota; kingdom Metazoa; phylum Arthropoda; class Insecta; order Lepidoptera; family Nymphalidae; genus Charaxes; species Charaxes varanes. Next base: position 14,540 of record JANCMC010044736.1, on the reverse strand, counting down.
TCAGGTCTCAGGAGTAGTCAAAAAATAATAATAAATAATTTTAAAATTAAATATCTTTAATTTTTTTTTTAAATAGGAAAATAAAGTTACCTTCGTTGTTGTAAAACAGCTCCGGGAGGTAGAAGAGTTCGGGAATGAGTTCCTTGACGTCAGTGGGCGAGTCGTTGGTGATCAGACGCCACGTGGTCGCCAGAGAGTGGAACGTCCGGTCCGGCATGTCGAAGTTGTTGTCTTTGATAACGATAAAATATTCAATCTATTAATTTTATTTTTAATAGTGGGTCTTGACTGAACGAGTAGCCTCGTGAGGTAGCCTCGGAGGTTTGCTGCGCACCAGTTTTGCTTTGGAGCACGTGCATTTTCCTCGGGCGAGGCACGTCATGACTGACCGAGAAATTTGCCTTGCGAGGCTGCCTCGCGAAGCTACTCGTTCAGTCAGGGTACGACTTTTTGGAATAATGTCGGATCCTCGCCAGCTGAATTTCACCGCCTGACATCGCGTCAGAATTGGACATTTCATTACCACCACCTTTATGTAGAAAAAACTAGAAGAGTGCGATTTTTTCCTCTTAAAAACTTCAATAGACCATTAGACCACCGTATTTATAGTTCTGAACATTCCTTTTTCCCTTATGTTTAGAAAAAAGTTTGTGCCAGAAGTTGGAATTTTCGTCATGTCTCAAAATTGGCATGGCTGAATTTTGGCGACTCGTAAGGTGCTTCCCTCTCCAGGAATCTCAAAGTATTAGATAGATATAGTAGATTAGCCATGCCAAAAACTCATTAGGAAAATTATGTTAAGCGGAATCAGACAACAACTTTTGAAGTTATTCAGCAAAGGCCTTTATCGCGTATCGGATACGGAACCGGTCTATAAAAGCGTGTCCACTCACCCCTGATCACTTTTTATTCTATCCAAAATTGTTAATCACCTTGGTAGTTAAGGAACAGCTCTGTGAAGGGTGGCAGTCTCACCAGGTAGTGGAGCACACCACCCGAGTTGCTGTAGAGCGACGCGTAGTGGTGGGGTTGCCGGGACAGTGGGGGGCTGCAGCCCTCACGCCGGGCTGCCTTCAGGTCCTGGGGGTAGGGAGTTTGTTTCATGGATGATGAGGGCCACGCTGGGTTTAAGTGGGTATTCTTGCGCAATTTCCACAAAATGGTTTCGAAAGTCTTCGCTTCACGTATTAATAAATAGATGATAAAAATATAAATAAATATATACAGGACTAAATGACACACGGTACGGTACACGGACGGTACACGGTACACGGACTATATGACAAATAGTAACAATGAGTCTTCTTTCACAGGTTTCGTATAAACTATCACGTAAGCATTTACTTAAATAATTTTATTTTGATGCAACAAACGGACATTTTCATTCATTTTATTCATATTGTTACCTCTGTTGTTAAGTATAATTATTTTTGGACGAGTAAATATTATTATTATTAATTAATAATGAAGCGTGTACGCTTCACGTCAGTAGCGTAACGAGTAAACATCCCAGTTTGTACCAAAGTGAATGTGTAATGAACTCGGTTTGCCACTCTGAAGTACTTCTGCTAATTTGTTATACATTTTTGGGATATTTTTAGTGCTACTCAATTTGGTAATGGCAAAGATTAAATTCCTTAACCAGCGATATGTGTAGGTAGATAAGTTTGTGTAGAGGTAGGGCATTAGGCGATATCCCGTTCGTAATGTAAATCTATTAATATTGCTTATACCCTACAGACAATAAAAACCAACCAATTGGTTCGACTAACGTTTTCTAGCACTCTTAAGGCATCAGACAAGCCATCATCTTGGTTGCAAAGAAAAAAGAAGTGTCTTTGCAACCAAGGTGAAGGCTCCACACAAGGGGATTACCAAACCTTGCCCTGATTGTTATTTTTGGACTCACACTAAAGAACTACAAAATCTTCAATGAACGAACACCGAAAACATTTACCGCGAAATACGGATGTACAGCAAAGTTTTTGACAAGATAAGACTCATTTTCTGTGAAAATGACTTTTCTCTTGTCTATGTTCTGAACAGTTGTGAGCTAAGATGACATAATACTTCTAAGAGCAGATTTTAAAAATCTGCTATAAAACGTTGGGACTGTTGGTTGTAGAAAGAGTAACCCTTGCTGTTTATTGAGTATTCCGGCAATCAGCCGGCGAGTCCCAGACTCCCACTGGAGACTGTTGAGATGGAGTACAGTGTCGATTGGGATGCGTAAATGCATTATCCAGGTTTAAAAAAATGGTTCTATAAATAGAGTACTTAAGTAAGTTACTTGTAACACTGAGCAATCATAACATCGCATACAAAAAATGTGATCTAGTAATAGCAACCTTATTACTAATGTGTTGATCGAATTACATCGATCGGAAATTTGGGATTGTCAAGGCCTTGGCTCCATAATAGCTGAGGACGGGGAGTGTGCAAGCAATGTAGTAATTCGCAAACAATGCCATAAGTAGAAATATGGCGTTTTTCTGCAAACATTGGTTGCTGTGAGACATTAAGAGTCTTATTAGCGAAATGTTCTCGACTCTGCGTTTCGATGAAAAAAAGCCTTTGCGACTCCCTAAGTTACTCAACAATAACAATGTCTTCTAAAGTTCGCTCATGCAACAATATATTTCGCTTTTGGAACGCTTTTGCTACTCGAAGACTGAAATAGTTATCGATAAAAACATTATATTAAAAGAAAAAAGTGTACTGCAGATGATTCTTACCACTCACTACCCAGATGTAACCCGCCTGGAATTCCGAAGTTGTTTGGGCCGTGGAGTTAAACTTTTTTTCATAATGTCTGTGTAAATATAACGAAATGCCACTGGAGCGCGATTATCGAACTTTCAATAGATATGTGTTTTGATAATGTTGTTTTTATAAGTTTAATATCAATAATGAACCCAAGTCGGAACACAAACAGCTAAGATATCTTGTATCAAAACACACAAAAAATCCAGTTTAATCGATAACCTTTTCCTCTGCAATGTCTTTAGAATTCCGTAAGGAAGATGCGTCTTGAGATACAAGGATAGATTGTAGACCATGAAGAATTACCCTAACTTGGCAAATTTTGGGACAAAATTCTTGATGTGTTATTTTCCTACTTATCGAAACATCAACATATTCTATTACTTTGTTTGCTGTCTGTTTTTTCGGCACTTATTTGATAAACAAACAAGTATCTTTCTTATCAGATATAGCTTTTTAGGAGGTTCCGTAACCTTATAAGGAACTCATCGCCTTGTCTGTCTGTTTGTCTGTCCACAAGACGGATCCTAGGATATTCCGATGAATATAGAGACCTGAAAATTTCCATTTTGATAGGACATGTTAAAAACTCATTACGCAAATTTTTAAGTTATTTAGCAAATACCTTTATCGCTTATCAAATACGGAACCCTTCTATATAAGCGTGTCTTGTCGGGCTCTTGGCGATTTTCTTCTCTTATACGTATTTTTTTTGCTTTGATTTTTATTTCTTCTTTACTTTCTTGTTAATTATTTCTTTCATTATGTGTAGTTTAGTCAAAAATAAAAATAAAAAATCCCGTATATCATTGTCGTAGTTATGTATATATTAACACGTGAAGCGAAAACTTTAGATTTCATTTTACGAAAATTGCGCGGATGTTAGGAAATTTGGCACAATTTAAGTCATATAGAATTAGGTGTGCGAATCCATTATTTTTCTTATAACATGCGAAATTAATATATTAATTTATTAACATAAAACCACACACACACACACACACATTAATGCTCAAAGATTTACACTATTTACACACACGTGTAATAAATGAGGTGAAAGCGTAATCGTGAGAAATTGACAAATATTATTTCTCTGTGAATAGAACAATATATGTATGTCATTTCATGCAAAAAGATTTGTGGACGATTTTTGACCAGCTAGCGATCTCTAGTATATAATAAATTTGAATTAATGAACTTTATTAATGAAGATCTTAGAGTCTGTACCTGTTTCGTCTATTGAATATAAAAAAAGTATCTAAAACTCATTTAATTTGTAAGAAATAAAATTTAATTTTAAGCAATTTTGTTGTTTGTATATGAAATATCTATTTGTAGCAATACGCTAAGTTATATTAGGAGCTTCAATCGCTGCACGTTTGTAAGGGCACTTATGTAAACCCACTCCTTTGAGCACGCCACCCACGCATTTGAGCTTTATGCATAGTTGGAAAGCAAATAATAACTACACCAAAAGTTATAAAGAAACAAACTTACTTCTTTACTATAGCATACTATAATTTACTCTTAAGTAAGAAAGGGCATTATATCAGTTTGGTTTCGACGTAAAACAAGTTTCCTCAAGACCAATGAACCCTTTATCTATTGTGATTGTTGTCTCACAGAAGATTGATTGAACAAAAACATCTACAAAAATCTAGTCTTTGTTTCCGTTAAGTAGTAAAACTCCAATTATGGCGAGAAGCCAAACTTTATCGCTACCATTTGATTGGTTGTCATATTATTTGACTTCAGTTAAAGAATGCTCGTTTCGTTGTTCACTTCGGAATCGATTTTAAATATGGATTCACAAGACAAACATTTTTATAGCTCATATATTTTATTAAATTTTTGATATATGATATATTATTTTTGGACATAAACAATATCAACTGGAACTCCGTAATAATATAGTTTATGATTATAATACGTTATCTTTAATCTGAAGATACAGTTTCTTAAAAAGTCTATTTGAGAATTTTAACTTTAAGACAGAAATATTATGATTATTGCATATGAATGCAATGAGGAGGTCGTGGCCTAATCAGTAGTTGCCATTTGAGTTGGTCACTAGACCAGGGCTTCTTAAACTCTTTTATATAGCGACCCCCTTCAAGCTTAGGAAATTTTAAGCGACCCCCTCCTCCATATAATGAAATATATATTTGTACGTAGTGTGTATACTAATTTAAAATTTTATTTATAATGAAGATGTCATAATTTTATTTTCTTAGAGATTTTACATTATGTTACATTTAATTTATATCGAGTCCAAGAGAAGAATGAAAATATATAGAACATATTTTCAAGATAATTATTTTTAAACATTCAAACATTGGATCTGCCAGTTGCATTGCTTGCCATCGCGCGTCAATCAAAAGATCTAGTACGTAAGTCATCTTTAATGAAATATTTTAAAGTATCGACCAAATTTATGTTTTTAAAATAATATTTTGGCATTTCCTATCTTTATTTTCTTATAGCATTTCCAGAAATAAGGTAAATAAAACAAAACAAACAAAATTCTAAATAGTTTATCCGATTCCGAATTTTAGAGAGATTAACGAACAACGGTTGATTTATATATATTTATATTGTATATAAGATTATTTTTTACAAACTACGCAAACATAAGTAAAGAGTATAATGAGCCTCCAAATTTGGTAATGGTGACAAAATATTTTATATTAAGCCCGAGGTAAATCTCAATTATTATTCAAGTATACATTGATGGGTCTGTTTTAATCCTCGTACACATGGTTAAGTAGGAAGATGATGGGAGAACATAGATTAAAATCCGATAATCCAAAGACCAACTACACTGTTTTGTATTAAATATACATAAAATATCAGTTGCAATATTAAAGGTGCCCGTAAAGGAGATCGAAATTTTAAAGGCCAATTTTATCTGAAATAAATTCGAGTGTGATACCAACGTAGCGTCCGAACGAAATTTTACCAAAGCGAAAAGACGTGCAAAGGCAACCAAAAAGCAATTTCTTCAGGATAGCCTTTGCCGGAAGTTTATGAAACAAAGAGGCGGTATAGCACACGTGTGATATTACAATCTCCCTAAAGTATAAAAATCCATGTGCATGTGTGTTCTCTATTCCAATCTATATATATAAAAAGCAATCGTTCGTTAGTCTCGCTAAACCTTGAACACATTGAGGGCAGTATTCTGAGGTATTGTTCAAACTAGAATTTAGAATATTCTTTAGAAATTTCTTAACTCGCACATTTCCTTTGTGGAATTAGTTACCAACTTCGGTATTTCCGGACCGATACGACTTGGGGACCGCACTAGGGCCTTTTTAACGTACCTTAAAAAATAGCTAATAGTAAGCGAGATACAAAATCCGGCAAGACATCGTCTGTCGTGTCCGCTATTTATTCATAATATGATGAAACTTTCAGGTAATCTTCAGAATCGTCCAGGATCAGACAAAATGAATTTATAATGTCTTATACTGTTGTAGACTGGCCCGTCGGCCCAATAACACAAGCATTAAGTTGTTTACCTTAGGAACAGATAGTTCCTTCCATCACGCACTCAGCACTTTGTTCGGGTTTCTACCGAAACTAAGATATAAAAATAAAACTAAGATATAATAAAATCTAATTTACTATAATTAAATAGCATTATAAAGACGCTCGGATGGTTTTATGAGCGTTGGCGAACTGACGAGTTTACGTGACATCAGTAAACTCTTTGACTTTTAAGTGCGTGATGGAATGAACTACATTATTGTGCGGTGCTTTGCTCGTACACTGTATCTTGTCTTAACTTAAGGTATACCTTGGTGCAGCGTCCTCCTCTAGAAATCATTTCGTCTTGCGCACATGGACCTCTTGTGTAGAGACGGTAGCAGGCACCATCAGACGCGCGCGCGTGGAAGGTCTTGCACTTGCACTCGGCACGCGATCCGTTACCCGACACTTCAGAAATTGTAAAAACGTGGCCCTTGGGACAGGGTCCTAGCGAGTCTGGAATTTACAAAACGTTAATACTTAAGTAAATATTCCAAAAAAAGAATAACACTGTGCCATGTTTTAGATTTGTAAGGTTAATAAATTGATATTAAGGGTAGGTGTTAAAGACTCAAGAAGCTTATATTATATACCAACTTTATTATTTAATACATTTAAAAGCTTTTTAATTAAATAATCATTATGACTAAATAAAATTTCTCACTGAGGTCACAAAGTCACAATTATAACCTACCTAACTTTCAGCTTAGACAGGACTATAAAACATTACAAAATTTTAAGATAGTGGCGTCATACTAGTGATATATAAAAACCCTCAAAGATAAATGATTTAGCGCAAAGTTGAGATGCATGTACAGATGAGGACTTTCACTTGCTGTATTTGAAGTTAATTTATGATCTAGGCGAAAGCCTGCAGTAGCTGCATACTTAAGGAAATTATTAGTGCATCTCTAGACACATACCACCAAGAGAAAACAGATATAACAACAGCAACCTCTCGTTATTAGAAAATTAAAAAAATAAGAACATTTTGTTTACCTTTACAAACATGTATCGCCTACACAAATTTCTACGACCATAAAAGCCTACACGATACTTGCGTAACATCTAATTTAAGACTTCGATTAATACTAAATATTTTATTTTTTTACTACTACTCTTATATTATTAAACTTTTAAAATATACGAAGCAATTTTAAATTACCTACTATTACAATATTATTATTATCCTTTGCCTGGTAGTGTCACTGTATCACTTTTAGCCGTTAATATAAACAGATCTCAGAATCAAACAAAATACTACATTTACAACAATATTTTTAACGGGACATTACAGTAAAAATTATTTAATTTAATCCACATTTTAACGTCCAAGAGAGCAACTATACACAGATAACTTTAATGGCAAATAAAAAATAATTGTCAATAGGGCGCGGATAACTCTATTTGTCTATGCTTAACAACTTTTAGATTTACACTCTCGCAGCTCGCTGCATTAAAATAAATATCTTCATAAAAATAAATACACTATGTAGTTGCAACTAAAATAAATCGCAATAAATTTTTGTTCATGTCTGGATAGTTGGTAGAGGTTTAAATATAACATAAATCTTGAAAATATAAATAAATCAAATTAAAGACAAATCATATGTTACCGAACAGCAGACAGAGGCCAGAGCGCTTGACGTTAAGTCTTACCAAACAATTTGTTATTACTAACGTGCACTCCTGCCACTACGTATGCCCCAAGTCGAGCAAAAAAAGGAGCACGGCTGCATCATCCTTTTGTATTTCAAGCCATTTTCATCCCTCTATAACTTCGTTGTAAATAAAACTAGAAGTTTTAATTTTCAGTAATCAAGCAGGAATTGCATAGACACGATGTATTTCAAATTTTATTCAATTTGAAATAGTAATTTAAGCATTATAACCAGTCAAAGTTTCATATTTTGTCACTCACTGACTAACTGATCATCAAACCTTTATGTTCGAGTTGGCACTTCTAGCAGACAACCTTCCCTTCTGTCACAAAGAGGTAGCCACCTTCTACCAGGCAATCTTTGGGTCTTACTCATTCTTTATCGCAGCTATACGCACACATTACGTTTTACTCATTTTATGCAAATTGTGTCTACCAAAAAAATTAAATGCCATCGAAAACTAAACGTAAAAAACTCAAGTCTTGCAACTCAGGTCTTCTTCCGTAAAAAGTTGTGAGATCCAGGTAATACCAGGTCGGTTAACTTATTCAGTCTCCACAGTTTCTGTCTAAGATACTAGGTAATTAGCTAACTTAACAACATCTTATATTAACCATATCAATATAAAAAATGGGGTATGGGTGTGTTATGGATACGGCTGTGAGTTGTACGTGAAGACGCTATAAAAATCACGATACACACCAAATGACCCCAAAATTGCAGATCTCTCTCTCTTTGCGTCGATTCCTCAGTGCTGAGGGTCGTGACTCCTGTCTGATAACTTTTTTCTTAAGATGTTACGCCAGCTCTTTCTGTTTTCCGCCGTGTGCAGTGCATCATACACTGATTACTAATAAGTTAGTTTCAATAGTTCATCTGTTGTACTTAACTATTAATTATATAATTTAATAATTAAAATTGAATGTAATGTAAATGTCCAATATAAACGAATATATCGATATTTTTAACTGTTCGCACGATAGAAAATTTAAGTTAAAAACTGAACTCAGATAGGAAAAAGAAATAAATCTGTAAATTGAACTTAATTGTTTGGTCACAAATCGATTAATAATTTAAATAGTTTACTCAAAATTTACGTACTACTGGTGTAAAATATGATAATTCAACTCACTATAGGAACGTCTTTTGTCTCGTACTGAAGCTACCAAGTTACTACAATACTCTCGCACTGTTACTATAATAATGCAATGTGGGATTTCATATCTCGTGAAACACCTGTCTGCTAAAAAAAGTATAAGAGTTGGTAACAGCTGCAACAATCCTTATTGTTTTAGCGCACCAGATTTGATAAGAACGCTGTGCTAGTTTTATTTTTAATTATTTCTTTGTTATTCAGACCAAGGTCTCATTATAGAATACTTCAAGTATTCCGTAGAGATGGAAAGAAGAAAGAAAGAAAATACTTTTAGAAGACTTTCTATCAGAATTTTAAAATAATCCTCATAATTTACCAGGTAGTATAAATAATTATGGCTCCTCATCTGCATTCTATCCTAATTATGATGTTTTAGAACTCTATGTCTACAGTCAATAATAAATCTGTAGGTAAAAAGAAATCTGTTCAAGGTATTAACCCTATGTTCCGTCCTAGAATTTGAGACTTACTTTGTTCTGAAAACCAATACTTTCAGATTAGATTAGCTGATCTAATATTTTTGCCCAAATCCAGGGCATCTCAGCCAGGCCACCCAAATATAGAAATTCTTAATAGAGAATTTTTACGTGGGAATATAAGAAAATCATACACAATTTCGTTTGATCATATTTATAATTTTCGACCTTTGCGTATATGTTATTTTACACACTCACAAATATAATTTTTCTTTTAATGTTCCAGTTAATGAGCGGCACGACCTTTTCGCGTTCATGTTTCCTTTGGGGGTATATACCGTCAAAAGAAACAGGAATGCCGTCCATAAAAATGGAAAGCCATATGTAATGCTAGTTATAATTTTATATTAATACAATAAACGTAGATGTATTTGACTTATCTTCAGTAACAGTCTTATTGTAATCTGTGTTAAATGTCTGTCAATAACAATATTTGGTGGTGGCAACACTATGATAATCATGACGTAATGCTGGCGCCAGACATAGTTTATTTGAATGATCATGTAGTTTGGCCCGGAAATTTCAGTAGCTGCGCAGTTTTGTAAAATTTTATAGTTCTAATGAACAAAAATCTAGAAACACTTTGAGCTGTGTCTGGCAAAGGCATAAGACAAATGTTATTGCCATGGCACTGGCGGCACCAATGAAGTGTCTTTAGAACAGTGTTACCATAATTGAAAATTGTAGTAATGAATGACGATTATAATAGGAGACACCAATGAAATATCTTGAAAGCAGTGCAACCACAATCGAGAAATGTGTTAACAAATGTTATAATTGTTATGGCGGCAATGAGATGGGGTTGTGGGTTTCTATAAAAGCGGCGTGTCGAATATATCGCGGATTATTCACTTAGGTCCTCGAGACCTATAAATATGAGAGTTTTTGTATTATTTATATCACGAATATCCTTCACGTAAATATTGTTGTGACTTAGATGCACGATTCAAATCATGAATCTGAAATGTAAAGTTTAAGTCTCAAGAATGACTAGCTGTGCCAGTGACTTCATCCACGTCGAATAGCTTTTATAAAACATTGTAAGATTATAAATTATATGTGTGTAACAATTACTCCACAAGTCCTTGTAATGAGTGGTGTGTTTCCCTTATTTAAGTAATATTGAGACGTCCGTGTGTCATATAGTCCTGTATATATTTATTTATTTATTTTATTTATTTATTTATTGGTCCGCTTTGAATAACTCTTTCAGTATTAGATAGCCCATTTATCGAGGAAAGCTGTGTGCTATATATAATCACGCCAAAATTGAATCTGATATTTTTGTTTACCTAGTTTTACACGGAAGAAGTTGCGGGCAAAGCTAGTCGTAAATAAAACCACGGTACAGAGCTAGTATGTACAAATGCATTTTAAATGTCATCCATAGTAATGGCGAATCATATACAAATGACAGTCACATCTTGTGAACGGTAAATCTTAACGCTGATTGCTAAGTACAGTAATACTAGCTGAGACCCTTGCTTCACGCGTGTTTACAGTTACGGGTTTATTGTGACATCTGCCGTGTACGCTATATTATGATTCTTTATAAGACACATTTTTTTATGATACACAAGCTGTACCTTTGACTTTACTTCCTTCTTGCTTCATAAGCACAACATCTTAAGGAGTTTTGGATGGTTTTCCGCAAACAGAATTATGGATGGTTTTCCGTGAATTCGTCCACGTAAATATTGAACTTGACAGAGCACTTAGACTTTTCTTATCGTACCTTATCAAAATTTCCATTCTTAGCGGATCACTACTAAATATAAAACCTATCTGCCAAATTCCTTCTTTGTACGCCCCGCGCTTTTCGAGATTTCACGATAGGTAATTTTTCGCTTTCATTTGTATGGATTATATATTTAACCTAAAAAAATTTATAGCTAAAATTAGATTAATTCACTAAGTGATATTAGTCGTGAGTTTGCAAAGGTCGTGGGGGCTCCGAAGGTGACGTCAGATGGCAATCGGCCATTTTAACTTGGCCCACAGCCACATCTTCTGCAATTTAAGCGGACCTTTGTACTAGACCGGGATAACGCTAGGAAGAAGAAGAAGAAACTTTTATTATTTCCGTAGAGACGAAACTGTATCGATTAAATTTATTATAGATCTATTGCACTAATAAAGTGAAAGAGAATAATCAAAATAGGTCAAGTAAATCGAAGCTGTTACGTAACATATCCAAAAACATAAATTGGAATTGAAAACCTCTATCTATTTTAATAGACGATTAATTAATTATTTTCTATTCTATTTCTAAATAAAGGCTTACAAATTACTGCATTAAAAGAAATAATTTCAACAAAAACATTCCAAAGTGAACCTTATTGCTCTGAAATAAGAATAAAATGAAAGTGCTACATTTGATGGATGTAAGGCAAAATTGATAGATCGAATTTTATATTGTTTTCATGAAAGGCTTTTAAATGGATGCAGTAGACATGATACATTTTTGTCTAATATAAAATGTGTAAAGGATATAGTCGCTAAAGCTTCGATAGCTCCACGACAGAAAATCGGTCTGAAATACAATAAAGGCTCTATTCCAAGCCCCTACTCAGCTTTTAAAACAGTTTAACTCTAGTTAAACTCTTTAAAAGTTTGTGGTACCAAATATTAGGTATATTACTAATAATAAACCTCTAAGATATTCGTCATATTATTGCTGATGATTTGTTACACATTCATTATTAATTTGGCATTAAGTTGTCTACCTTAGGAATAGACGTCCGTGTGTCATATAGTCCTGTATATATTTATTTATTATTTATTTTATTATTTTACAATTATTATCCTTATATTTTACAAATTAAAAGCACGATCGTTTAGAAACAGACTATGTTCAAAATGACTACGGAAATGATGGATGGATGGATGGATGGATGTTTCACTCGATGAGGACTACTATGTGAAATAGATGATATAAAATGTTAAGGCCATAGACCCTTAAGCATAGCGGACATAAATTAGAAGGTGATATTCAAACAGCATATCAATAATGTATTTTCCGGCTGGCCCGTTGGCGCAGTATCGACTTCAACGCATGAGTAGGTGTCTACTGCGCAATCGTAAGAAAGTACTAATTATTTTTTGATATTTAGTTCCTTGGTGTTTCTTTAAGGGCGGTTTTATTATTACTTAAAAATACTTCATTTTCTATATTTCAACCTGAGTCTAACTTACACGATACCATTGTATATTATCCGTGAAAAAAAAAAAATGCTAGCTGCTTCCATATTACACCGACCGTTGTACATTATTAAATGTACAACGGTCATTGTAATAAATAAGTCCCTGGACGACAATATATTGTTTTCGTGGCATAATAATTATGACACATTGCCGTAGCATTATTAATTCGTATAATAATTTCTAATGTCGCATTAACAAATGGATAGTCTGTCCATGACTTTATTATAAACGATTTATATACGTTTAACTCATAGGATTAAAGAAAAGGAAAATGTTATTTTTCATAAAAAAAAAAATTTTATGATAATTTGACTGGCCCGTTGGCGCAGTTGGCAGTGACCCCCAGTGCCTTTCCCTCCAGGAGCTGTGGGTTCGATTTCCGCCTCGAGCCTAGATGTATTATCTATATGTATATATTTCTAAGAAATAAAAATTGTGTATAACAAGCGTCTGTTACCTGTAACACAGGCATTAAGTTCTCTACCTTAGGAATAGACGTCCGAGTGTCATATATTCCAAAAAAAAAAAAGTATCACAGAGTAGAAGAAGGCAATGGCAAGAAGATGATGCAAATGGCATTTTCATCCAGTGTTTTTTGAATAGTAGATGAAAAAATCGTTTTTAAGAAAGAGAAAGTTTAATCACTACGGAATATAAAATAATAAATGCGATCTTTCAAATACCTTCGTATATATGTACAATGTTCGGATGCCTGACGGAAGACATAATCTGCACTTCTCTTCGTATGCGTATCAAGTCGGCTTCTGTTTCAATTTTGCATTTCTTGATCGTCTTGATTGCCACTTCTTGTCCAGTTTTCTTGTTGATCCCCAGTTGCACTTTGCCGTATGTACCTTGACCTAGTTTTCTGACTATATCAAATCTGAAATGCAATACAAAAAAGGGTTAAAATATCTTACTATAATAGGGTAGTTTCTACATAAAGAAATCCTAATAAATATTTGGTTCATATAGTGGAAAGCGGTTTAAATATTACATAAATCAACTGGCTTTACTAAAATATGTCAAATTGTTTCATGTAAATCAATTTAAGTAAAGACATAAATCACGTGACTCTAAACAGCAATCCGACCGCGTGACGCCACTTCGTGTCAAACAAATTATACTTGTAACTGTTTCTTTAGCAAGTTGTTACGTCAAATAGACGCCATGAACGTTCAGCGCGTCTTCGCGCTAAATTTTAAATGTATTTATAAAAACACAAGATTACCCAGTTGAAAATTTGTTTTTTTGCTGAAATATTAATATTTTACGTTTACTGCAAGGCATAATATTAACTAATTTCTGAAAAATAAGCAACTAGCCTCTTCGGCGGCTACATAACATATTACTGATGACACGCCTTTCACTACCTTTGTGTGCATAATTTATAAAAATACAATACAAAGGTGTTTAGGTAATAGTTCTTAACTACGTAACAATAGAATAAATTACGTATACAAATTGACAAAATCGCCGCAATTCACATATCCACGCTAAAAGCGGCATGTAAAATATGAATTATTGCTCACATAAGGAGCTTATTGTTGTCTTATTTGATCTAATTGTTAAACATAATACGAACATTTATCATGTATTCCATATGTAGGGTATTTTATTTATGTATTATTGTTAATCTACAAAAGAGGAGAAGTCTTATAGCCGCTAAACGCGTTTCGATAAATCGTTGCGAAAAAATGGTGCAGTTTATTCGGTGCCAAAAACTGTGCAGTTTAATTGACAACGATT
>JANCMC010044715.1:0-13947 GCA_024363005.1 Charaxes varanes | reverse complement strand
GTAGAGTATGTTGATTAAATACTAGTTTCCGCTGTCAAATCATATAAGTATACATACAAATATATGTAAGGGAGATAAATAGATTTTTGGATATAAAAAGATTAATTTGTTAGTGTATATAGAATATCAAGAATTTCTTCAATATCTAAAATGTACGGAATCCTATTCGCTATTAACCGCTAACACCGGCTGTGTGGACAGCTTCCAAGTCTTACCTCAAAGTTGACTAACACAACACCATTAAAAACCCTGTCCGAAATGTCAAGGCAACGGCTGCTTAAAATTAAAACACAACAATAAATACATAACACCACCAATATAATTAGATATTTACCTAAATTTTGACTGATTTTGAAAACATTCTGCATAAGTTTTCCTTTAATGTTAGTTTTTATATTTCAATATATTTGATGAAAAAAATAATTGATTTGTAGAAAGGTATAAAAAAGGGTAGACTTGATCAAACTGATGATAGAACAACTGAAATTTATACTTTAATTTTGGTGGCATAAGGAATGTCTGTAATAGGGTCGATCTTAAAATTGAAGAAAAATATGTATCGCTTATATCACAATATTTATATTTGCGCGTAACTGCACAATTTTTAGGGAGTTTTAATTATTTATTTTAGAATTGAAATGTTGTTTGTGTTCTGTAAATTTTGATGTGATAATCTATACTAATATATAAAGCAGAAGAGTTTGTTTGAACGCGCTAATCTAAGTAAATACTGTCCGATTTGAAAAATTCTATAGAGGAAGTCTAAAGTCTATATTATATCATCACGCTAAAATTAAATCTATTTTTTTTAACCTAATTTTACGCGGACGAAGTCACGAGCATTGCTAGTGTATTATAAATAAAGGTAAGCCGGCTGCACGCATGAAAAAGCATGACTCATTGTCACGTTTCACCTGAGCTGAGCGTGCAAGCCGGAGCACGGAACAAGCGATAGAGAGTCATGATCGACGTAAGCGTTCGCCGTTATTATGTAAAACTATCGTCCGTAAAGCGATTTAATAGATAACCAATTGTTTTATTATATTTTTTGAGTAATTTTAAATGATTATTGGCCTTTGCGCCTGTTTCAGACGATTTATGGTGTAATACGGAATTTACCCCGCAGTCTAAGCCTAGGGCAGAGTTTTCAAGAGAAATGTGCGATAGGTTTTATTACGGTGTCGCGTTGACGTTTTCTTAGCCTCTTGGCTGCAAGTAGCCAAAATTCGGACTCATCACAATATTTGCGACCCTCCATTAAGTATTTACGCCATTGTGTTCGTTGCTCCGTGAGCGTCTCCCAGTTACGTTAATTCTAAATAGTACATCGAATATTGGATAAAACATCTAATTACATCAGTGGGGTTAAGCGAATAAATAGACCAGCGACAAAAACGAGCGGCACAACGTCAAGGAGTGACAGTTGCCAGAATCGAGTCGGACGCGGAACAAAAACTACAGATATATATTATTACGTAGACACGAACGAACGTAAGTAGAAGCACGTGTAGTCTAAAAATGCACGCCCCTCCAAAGTCTTCACCTCTACAAGCATAATAGAGTGCAGACGCAAACACGCAAGCTCGTCAATATAATCGGCTCGAAGTGCGCGCCTGAGTTTGAGCTTACAATAAAAACGGGCACGCACAAGCAAGCGTTGCAACTGGTCAGTGGAGGGGCCCGCATTCTTAGACCGAAGCATCAATAGTGGCGTACCTTTCCCATCAGATAGGTCTCAATCGTTATTGGTGAATTTCTCCCATATGAGCATGACGAGGCAGATGTTGGGCGTTACATGGAGGAGGTACGGCGTGAGGCCCTTGTAGAAGCCGCGCACGCGCTCGTACCTCCAGGTGTCGGCCACGCAGTGCCAGGCGCCGCGGTAGGAGCGGTGCTGGTCCTGCAGCCGCGCGCGCACCACCTGGTAGGGGTACGTGGCGCCCGCCGCCAGCAGCTTCGACACCGCCGCGAACGTCAGGTACTCGGCCGAAGTCTGCGGAGGCAACGCGGGGCGATTCAAAAGGAGCCGCAGTTCAACGGCCCGAGACATAGACTGACATGCGCTAGGTCGGTACTGAGCGGATTTCTCCTTACCCCCACGCCGTTGGTGTACGGACGCACCCAACTAGTAGTAGCGTAGTTGGAGGGGAAACGGGAATATTAACTTTATATGTATTTATGTTGCAGATACATATTTATTAATTTTATATATTACATAAGTACTGTAATCCTCCCTATAATATCATCGTATTATAGGGATAATACTATGGTATTATCCCTATAAATATGCCTATGAATAAATGTGTTAAAGAGCACACTCTTATAACGCATTAATGTTATTCTATAATATATATATACATCATTACATTATGCGCATTTGGGTCCGCACAAAAGTGTTGTACGAGAATAATCATAAAACGCATATTTCTATAATGTGGAATAAACCTACCTAATATACATTAAACTAACTGAGACTTAGACAATCATCTTATAATACTTTCTAAAATACTTACAATAATTTGTCATATAAAAACGGGTCAAATCTAAATATACAAAAGCGAAAGGTCACCTATCACGAAATCTCAAAAACCGCGGGACATACAAACATGACATTTGACTAGGTAGTTTATAGTAAGTAATTATCCGCTAAGAATGGATTTCTCGCAAGCTCATGCGGGCGAAGTCGCGGTAAACAGCTAGTATCTTATATTTGTTACACTAGCTTTTACAAGCGACTTCGTTCGCGTTACTTTCAACAATTCTGTTTATTTTCGAGTTGTTTCTTATTAAAACTTATTTTCAACGAAATGTATGTTTCTCTAAGTGTAGGCATTATTTAATGATGAATATTGTAAACTAGCAGCCACAAGTGACTATGTCTGTTTTGAGCTATATGAATTTGTACAATTTTAAAGTTTTTCTTTATGAAGGACCTTAAGAAGAATTAAAAAGAAGAAGGAATTTTCCTTTAACTTTTTTATACACATGGATAGAAATAATTTTAGCCTTACCTTTCCTTTCTGAATAGAGTTGGGGTCGATAAGATCCGAAATGGAGTTGTTGACACTCTTGTCTCCTAACTCCTTGCCCTCGCTGCTCGCCCGACTTCTCCTCACGCTCAGGTTCCTCACGAGGGGAGGCGATTGCATGTTCCTCTTCTCCCTCCTGTGGAGGTACATATGGACCAACTCCTCCACAAGGTACATGATGAAGAAGCCACATATCATCAGCAAGTTTGCCAGCGAGAAATCGAACTCTTGCAGTTTGTTCGCAGCTGAAACAATATATTAATAAGAATAATAGTTTGGAAAGTGGACTCTTAGTATATATTTAGTGGCCATCTGCTAATAACGGATTCTTCAATAGGGGCAGTTTAAGGAAGTCTAAGAACTATGGCAAGTATACACGGACGAAGCCGCGGGAAACAGCTAGTAAAATATAAACAATAATGAATATGAATAACATTTTCAATAATTAATTCATGATCAAAAATGATAACGTCATACATTTAACGTTAAATATAATTAATTACACATAGCAAATAGAATCAGACAAGCGTAAAATTTATCTTGTATCAGCTGCGTCAACAATACAGCTTAGTTGTGTCCTAGGAAAATTATATGTTCTTTCAACTGCGCAGTAATCTCATCATTAATCAATAAAAAACCGATCAACAAAGACGTGTTTTCTGCTTAGAACCAAAAAGTGCGGAAATGTTATATGACATCTCATTGTTGCACAGTTTTTCATTAACGCACTGCTTTTTATTTTAATATAAACTTACAACAGAGGTTTAATGTCTCTTATTAAGTTTCATGTAAAATGTATGCTATGGATCTAAAACACACTGGCTTATAATAAAGACCATCCAAATAAAACCGACTTGGTGACAAAAAAAAACAAATAGCGCACATTCTATACCACTGTAAGGCTTTCATAGTTAATATTTAGCAAGAAAAATTAAAAAAAAAGACAGAACAAATAGAAAAAAGTATAAATATAGGAAAAAATCCGAAAACCGATAACAAACAAACGTGACTTTATCAAACTAAAAGGAATCTTATGAAAAGTACAAATCTTAATATAGTCTGGCAAAGCATTATGTGTTGGTACTGTGATGGTATAGTGATGCTACGGAACCCTTAGTGCGCGAGCCAATTTATTCTTAACTGTCATGAATTCCTCCAAAGGCACACCTGATAAATTTATTTTAATATTTTGTTTATATTCTGCATAAAAAGTATTAAAAAGTATTAAAAAGGTGCATCATTTTCTCTCTGTCCACATCATAGCGCTCAAACAAGTTTGGTCAAGGTCATCGGATCGATACGAGGAAAATAATGGGTAGTACAGTTCCTCTATTTATCAATTCAATTTTAAGGAAATTTGTTCAAAAATTAAATACCTAATTTTATTATATAATTGTAACGAGAATCGAGTTCCGAGTACCCTCCTTAAATATTCTAAGTGTCTCACCAGTCACTCTCTATATATATTAAAATGCACTCAACTCGAAGTCGCGGTCTACAGCCAGTGATAAAATAAGTCAAATGAAATACCATTACAAGGGCTTTCATATTCATAATAATAATGGCGACGCCAAACGAGATTTTCTTTTTGTTATTAGGAACACAAAGGGCTCTTATCCCATTAGTGGAACATCGTGAAATACCATTTCATTGTTAAGAGAATAGAATGAAATAAATCTCGTGCTCTAAAAATATAATAACGATAAGCAATCTTTGTTTCTGACAAACGCTTTAGAATACGCGTATAAATATAAATTCATTTAATTCTTTTCAAAAGCAGAAAACAGGAAATCCACTTACAATATTGCATATTACTCACCTACTACTGGTTTTAATATAATTATATTACATTTTTTTATCCCTTTAATAAAGAATTTATAAGTTATTATCAACTTCCAATTGTAAAAGTTAATGTAAGTACTAATTGTTCCTTAGTATATAAAGAATTGAATATATACGTAATTCAACACATGTAAAAGAATGCGTTATTGAATTATGTATTGTTGGTGATAAATAATACAAAGACGCGGTTGCACTTTCTTTCTTGGTCTCAAGAACCTATATGACTCCTATATACAATGAACACATTGCCTTTATGCTTATAAAGGCACCCACAATTTCTATCTCTTTGCCGTCATAACAATGACCAATAGCATTTGTTAATACAATTCTCAATTATTTATTTATTTATTCAACAACATATCCGAAAAAACATTACAGCTCTCCAATTTGTCTTTTCGGTACCAAATAAATATACATCAATTGCTTAAAACTAATATATAACTCATAAAAACATGTTTAATACAATGAATTGCTTGTTGATTCAAGGATACTTTTCAAGATTATGGTAGCACTGTTCTAAAGACATTTCTTTGGTGCCGCCATTATAGCTGACAATAACGTTCGCCTTATACCGAAGCCAGACGTAGCTCAGTGTTTATACACTTTTGACCGTGAAGTCTACAAAGTTCTACAAAACTTTGTGAAGTTACACAAGTCCTCGGCCACACTACATGATCATTGAAATGAAGCTATGTCTGACTCCGGCATTAAGGCATGTATATCTTGGTGGTAATAGACATTTGATACAGATTACGTACTGAAGGTACTTCACAACAACTTCTTTAATAATTTTGATTATAATTGTAACTAGCACTATACACACAGTCACACATTCTTCGTCTTTATAAAAGGTAAATTAGGTACAATCGAAAGGTTACCTATCAGGAAATCTCGAAAACCGCGTTAGGTACAATGATGAAATTTGACAAGGAGGTAGTTTAGAGGTAGTTCGCAATCCGCCAAAAACTAATTCTCCCATAGGGTCAAAATAAGGAGGTCTAAGGGTCCTTACAAGTTTACGCGGACAAAGCCGCGGGAAATAGCTAGTATACTGTAAAATAAAAAAATAATCAATAGGTATCTGCAAATTTGCTGCTTGTTATGTACAAGTCTATAAAAAAATGTCGCCTTTGTATATATACCACAGTTATACAGTAAAACAAGAATTTTTACTATCGAATGACAGCACTGCACACAGGAGACGGTAAAACATAAACGATAAGGGTTCCTTGTAGGACTACGGATCTCTAAGAAGGCTATGAGAGAATGTGATATCTAAGTTCAAATGATATCTTCACTGCTCAGTTCAAATGAAGCCTCATAGCCTTTTTAGGGTTCCGTAGTAGGATTACCCTGTTTCTCACACGAGATCGGCGAGAAGTGGCGGCAATGCTGTCACGTCTAGTGATGGCGTTGTTTACGTGCCTTCCGAAACACGGAGGAGGTCGGATATCAAATATAGACCAGTGCTAGAATGGGTCACCCATCTATCAGCCGGTCGCAGCAAGAGCTACTTAACCTAGTGATCGACTCAAATGCCGACCACTGATTAGGCCACGACCTCCTTAGTATGTATCTCTTTAAATAATATTAGTTATTTAAAAGTAACACTAAACTACTACTAAAAAAGAACTCATTCGCATCGTAGCATTTGGTAACATAAAACGCATTTGAAACTTGTACGTATATTAAAGTTTCGCTACGTGACGATTGAAGGTGTTTTATAGCTTTTTTACGTGTCACGTGACCCGTCCCGAAGCGACAATGCTATGATTGGACTGGTAAAAGCTTTTAAAGTTTCCCACTGTGGTTTTCTTTTTAGTCGATATTTACGGGTATTTTCGGGGTTTCAGATCAAAAAAATATATTAAAAACTTTAAGTAAAAAACCTTTTTAAAAAGCTTATATTCAAATGTATCCCGCTAAACACAAAGTACTCGTCAAAACAAATCAAACGAGCCCGAACTCAATGCGGTTATATCGTTTTGTAACGGAGTTCCTATGGCCACCTTCCAGCTCCATCATCATATCACTGCGATATCATCATAATAATGCATTGTCATCCGATATACATATGTGTGCAAAATTTCAGCTCAACCTGTTACAGATATCTGCTCCAAAATTGAGTTGTAACATTCCACCCGCACATACGTTACAAGTTAAATAAAAGCTCTTAAAAAGAAAATATTTGTCGAAATGCGTATCGATATTATTTATGTTACATAATATATTTGAACCAATTGATTAATATTAAGACAAAAGCCTCTCTAACCTGTTTTCATCATTTATGTCTGAACCTATGGATTTCCATTTTTTATTATATGGATCCAAATCATGTGTTTACTCCATCTACTTTTTGCCGCGAGGTTGTCCCTGATCTGGGGCGTAATCATAAATTAAAGATTTAACTTAGTAATTAACCAAGTACCCTACGTATGAAAATGTAAGATTATTAACATACTCTTTGGTAAGTCGCTCATCGGGCATTGGCCATAGCCCCTCCAGAGTGCTTAGCATGGCCATTCTCGATAGTTTTAGCTCTCATTCACACGAGAGTTTTTTTTTAATAAAACAAGTCCACAGACCAAGTCATCCGTGCTTTTTTTTACAATATTTATTGTTTACATTTGTTGTTGTTTTTGACAGCTTAGGGCTCTCAAAGACAGCAGTTTATTACAATTTTTTACTTAATTGCTAGCTTAAGACTATGTGTGTTCACCTCAGACTCTTTTTTATGTATTTTTTTTTTTTGTTTAAATATATTATATGAATCTAATTCATTCATGTAATATATACTCTGTTTATAACTATTATTTATGCTTATTACAGTGTCTTAATTAATTAATTACTGCTACGGGTTACATTTTGCTTATAGGTACTTTTTGATAGTTAAAATAGCGTTGCGTTAAATTTCAATGCTGGCGCTTTTTTAGCATCGACGATACAAAAATTTTGCATATATGTATATATATACCGTTGAAAATAGAACATTGTTCGATAATAAAACGTTGCGCTATAAAAACGCTGTCGTGTGAACACAAACATGGCAGCTCATATAGGTACGAAACGGCTACAACAATTTTAAACATTATGTTAACATCGATGCTTGTTGTAGCCGTAATGCAATTTTAAACCAAAATTATACAAGCAGTCAGATGTGACGATTAAATTTACCGTCGACATGTTTGTAATTTAATTGAAGGAAGTCATCAAACACCGCCGCCGGCTATGCGTCCCCTTTTAATATAATATACACCCTTAATAATTTTAAATTTAGCGTGTTAGGAGAGTGAAAATGGAGTTATATCTACTTATTTATTCACTCATTTATAAGAGTATCTTGACACGCTCTTGGCCACTTTTTAACTATTAAGCTACCGAAGTTTTTACAGGACATTTTCGGAATATCAAACTGATATTTTGTAATTAAGTCTAGATGATATCAGTCCAACCATTTAAGAGGTTATCCCAAATAAATAGACAGTCAGTCTAACAAAAATTGCAAAAATGGTTTGTTATAAATATGTACGTATATACGATTATAAATATTTTTTCTTTTTTTTAAATCATATAATATGTTACGATGAACTGAATGTAAGATGTTACAAACATACATTTTAGTTTTGCATATTTCTCTATACGAAAACAACGCAAAAAAAATCCAAAGTGGGAATTACAAAAAAAACATTTTCAATAAATGAGAGAGTACACAAAAACAAAAACTCAACGGAATATACCCATTCAACCAAACACGCGAATAGATTGCCAAGGGCGGGGTTCGTTAGTTTTGAATATTCATTACTATTAAGTTCAAATCAAACCCTTTATTTAAACGCAAGAATCCATTCCGAAAATGAGTCAGCTCCCCATCTAACCCACGGTGTCGTATGTCATAGTATTTTATTATAAAACACCCCAGTAATTGCTCGCACCGCCCACGAGCTGACAAATGAAAAGTCCTTTCTTATTAATTAAAACAGAACCCCAGTCGTGAGAACTATTGTGAGATGGTTTCAACTACAGCAGTAAAGATCGACGTGGCTCAGTGCAAAAGCGACGGCCTTTCGCTACCAGTAAAAAATAGAAAAAATACCATTTTTATCAACTAGAAGCTGATGTCCACGACTTTGCTGTGGTTTATTTAAGAAGCATAAGATATTTTAACAAGTTAAAAACACAGTTGATAAACGGTAAAAGGACGCACTGAAATCCGTAAGGTGATTGGTTCTTCCTATCCCGCTAAACTATCGTTCTGGTCACTCCGAACACAAGCTTTTGCAAAGCTTGTGTTCGGAGTGATTCGATAAGAATTGAATGAAAATTTTGCAAAGCATTAGTATATACACGAACTCGCTGCGCTCCTGGTCACTCCTTATAGAAGCTTTTTTTAAGTTTTATTAGGATTAAATTAAAATTATTCAAAGCAATTAGTATATACATGAATCTGCTGAAATGTAGTCTAGATCTCTCCTAACACAACCTTTTTTTCAAACTTTATAAGATTTAAATTAAAATTTTGCAAAGCATTAGTATATACACGAACCCACTGAGCTATTGTCCTGGTCAATACTAATACAACCTTTTCTTAAAAGCTTTATAAGAATTAAATTAAAATTTTGTAAAGCGTAAGTATATAAACGAACCCGCTGAGCTATAGCCCTGAGCTATAGTCAAACAATCAGAGAGAAAAGCCATAGTTGAAATAACATTTAACCTTATCAAAAAAAACCTTCACTTTTCTATTGTTATTCCTGAAATAATTCAAATTAATCGCTCATCTATATGTATATCTATGCTGAAGCTGAGGAATTTGTATGTTTGTTTGCTAGAACGCGCTACTCTCAGGAAACTACTATCCGATTCGAAAAATTCTTTTAGTCACCCCATTTATCGATCAATATATACGAATTTATAAAATTAGCTAAAGAAAGAAATCTAAATTAGTTATGCAAAAGTAATATGCATTAGGTATACTAGCGTTATTTTAGTGTTTTAAACCGACTTGAAACAAGGAGGAGGTTCTCAATTCAACTGTATTTTTATGTTTCATACCTCAGTACTTTCGACAGGCTGAACCGATTTTGACGATTCTTTTTCATTTGAAAGCTGTGTTTCCTGTGTGGTTCCATTTCAATTTAGTCCAAATTCAAAAAATTTGAATTCGGTTTTATTTGTTAAAACTTTTGATTTAAAAGGAAGACTTATTTAGCAGGTCACCTTTGATTCATTGCAATAAGTTGGGATAATATATCCTAATCTATATATATAATTATGTGGAGCAAAAACTTTTAGCACCATTTTCCAAAAGTTACGCGGACAGATACCTCTATGATAGTTTCGTTGCACAAAATATCTCTTATTCATTATCTTTCTTTCTTTCTTTCTCTGTCTTCTTCTTCTTCCTTAGAAATTTCCCATGTCATTTAAGATCGCGCACCGCCAATGTTCTTTGGAATCACGTCATTCTGATTTTATGTATACACGTATTTATATCATCTAAGGAAAGTTTTGTTGCACAAAATGTCTCTTACTCATTCTCTCTCTTTCTCTCTCTCCGTCTTCTTCTTCTTTAGCCAATGTTCTTTGGAATCACATTACTCTGATTTTATGTACACACATATTTATAGTCTATGACATTTTTTATTAGGACAACATTCAGATAAGAGCAAAATCGTGAGTCAAAGGCCGGCAACGCAACGTGTGTTTTAGCAGTTTTACACTGCAATCATCGTGTCAAACCTCGTGCTTGTTTGCCCGTTGTTATCCTACTCATATATGTTTGTACGTTACTGTTATAAATATAAAAGTAACAAAACCAATTTGATGTATTATCGGTCTAGAGATATTGATCGACCATTGATTAAGTATATTTTACCTTGTAAAACGAATGAACAGTTGAAGTTTGTACCAAAATAAAAATAAAAAAATTCTTTAACTAATCATTAATATAAATTGCACTGCATATAATCACCGATGATGTCTGGGAGTAAACGTAAGCATCGTCGTTGTGAAACGATGTATATATGTACATATATGTATATAAATTTCTAGAATTTCATTGATCTCTCAAAAATCGTTTGACTGATTTTGATAAAACTTTTATGGGACCTCCTCTAAAGTATGTCATCAAAATCGGTTCACCTAACCTAAGATACATACAAAAAACATAAACGTACAGTCGAATTTATTACCTCCTCTTTTTTAGAGTCGGTTAAAAATTAGTTATATAATTACCTTAACTAATAATTAATTTATTCTCTTAAATTTATTATTAGTTAAGGTAAATATATATTTAAACAATAGTTTAAAATAATATTCAGCTGACATAAAACATTTAACAGATTTAGATAAAGCTCTACAATACAATGGTTAAAACTGGTTTTTTTATCAAAGCCGCCCCTAACAGTGGTATTGTTAGCACACGTATGGAAGCGCAGTTTGTGTTACATGAGTACAGTCCGCTATAATATTACGTTACTTAGTTTTAAATAATATTGATCAATATTTATGTATTCTTTGTAAATAAATTGATTTGAAAGAAAATTACTTCCGTTGTACAGTCGTCAGTTTTTAAAATGCACATCCTAAAGTAACTCCCTTACGATACTTAAATTTGAGAAGCAAGTAACAGACACTTAGGTTTCTTCCTCCACAACGCGATGGACCTGCACCGAGATAAATCTACGGAGTACCAAAAATATGTCTCGCAAATACGGTTTATCGCTGTCAGAGAGTTCACAGATTTTCTTGAAGGTCCCTTAATCCTATGGTAGATATAAATCTATACTTTTATACTTAATATATAAAGCCGAAGAGCTTTGTATACTTGAATGCGCTAATATCAGGATCTGCTGATCCGATTTGAAAAATTCCTTCGGTGTTAGATAGCCCATTTATCGAAGAAGGCTATAGGCTATAATATATCATGACGCTAATTTCACGCGGATGAAGTCGCGGATAACAACTAAGTAGTATTTAATAAATAAAATAGTATTTATGACAATTAAAAAAAACTGTCGTCTGTTCTTGAGATACATACATAGGTCGAAAATGAAATCCACATCACGACATTAATTTATCAAATATTAACGTTGTCTTTATTTGGCATAAATAAATCAACTACTTATTTTTGAACAGGTACCATTTCGAAGTAATTTGCCAACCTAAGTGCGTTTTCTCGAATTCTTCTGAGATTGGATTATACCAGATGAACAAAATTAACGGGATACGATTAAAATTTATTTAATGTTCATTACTTTTCAGTTATACGATAGTTCTTGTAGTAACAAAACAGCCACGCTACACATTTTAATTAAGTACGCCTTAGTCGGTGTACTATGTGTAGAGTAGGGGCGTATGGAATAATAAACGTGGTTCTAAAAGAGATCTGATAGCCTTTTGACACTGCGAGCTATATGGTCTCATCGTGGCAACATGTTACATGAAAATGTTTTTGGTGGGATAGTTTATTTTGTAGTTGATAAATCATATGAGTAATTTTGTTATCAAAATAGTTTGTTATACAGAGTGTAAAAGACATCGCACCGCAAACTTTGTGATAAGGCTATATTTAATGTCCTAAATAAAATCACAAAAATAATTCATCTCGGAAATGAAAGGTTACAAATAATAAAAGGCTGGTGGATATGGAGAGTATGGGCTCCGCGCTTATCGGTTCCACCTAAGTTCCTTTCCTAGCTAATTCGTTAGCAGTTTCATTGCCGACGACTTCAGAATGTCAGTGTAAGGAAAGTATTTAGTGTGACATGTTATTTTTACAAATATTCTTCATTTTGAATATAGCCCGTCAAGAAACGGAATATTAAACTAATTTTATTTAAGTACATATACTAGATTTCGTTACATTCAATTCAGAATCAATCAGTTCAGAAATATGAGTACGAAATTATACGATACGCCCGTACAAGGTTGATCAACGGTAATTTGTATAATAAATGCAACTGTTATTAAGCGTAATCGATAATAACGCCTGACCCGACTAGGCGGTGTGACGTTTTGTCCATTTCCTTTCTGTTCTTATGAAAGTTTAAAACGATTTGTTGGCATACGTGTGTAACCAGAAATAACAGTGATTTTCAACATGTAATTTATTAGTTGGCAACACTTCTTTTAAGTAGCCCGGGAAATGGCAAATCTTATACTTAAAAAAATATTTGTAAAACCAAAAATTTTACACTTTGCTGCCTTTATGTTAAATGAAAAATAAATCCATTGGTTTAAAATACATTCACTAAACTATTTTCTTATCAAAGAAAGGGAGCCAGCCCACAAGAAGCAATAGGCAGATAGATCATTTAGAAGGTAGAGAGTCAGAGACATATTAATTTATTTTATTTCAATTTTACGTGGTTCCATGTTACGGCGTTTGTAAATATAGTTTTCGAAATTATTTTAATGATATGTCTTATCAAAATTAAATTATTATCAATTCGTGTAATATGGCAAATTTGTTTTAGTTATTTTTCTATGACAATTTAAATAATTTCAAATATACTATGTTACTTATAGTACTATCAAATTATAAATGTTATTCAAAATTCATAATATAGTGACAACATAGTCGTAACCTTGTGGAGTCGGACTTGCGCGATCTCCGGGCGGCCCACTGGCAAGAGACAGCGCAGGACCGAAACAAGTGGCGCAAATTCCTGTCGGAGGCCAAAAACACTTTGGGTTTCTGAGCCGCTCCAGTAAGTAAGTGACAACATAGTAAATGTACAGTATTTTTTTACAGGAACCGCAGCAACTGAAACCATGGTTAGGAGTATGGGATGCTTCCAGACCTCTCTCCAACTGTATACAGTACGACCCATTCCAAAATGCTGTCACAGGTATAATAATTATTATTTCTATTTTAATACGCAAGCGATAACTTTAGGTACCATTTTACAAAAATTGCGCGGACGGAGGAGTATGAAATTTGGCACAATTGTAGTTAATATAGAGGAAAGTGTGTGAATGCTAATATTATTTTATATACCTTTAAGAAAAGTGCACTCATTTTGACTTCTACGTATACAGTAATTTTTATTAATTCACCTTGACCGTCTCATTA
>JANCMC010044711.1:0-17760 GCA_024363005.1 Charaxes varanes | reverse complement strand
TAAAAAAATAGATCTCCGCCGGCAGCGGGGCAAGGACCCAAGCAACCGGTGGTTAGGGCTCCAGATTGACAAACTTCCTCACAATACGTGCCGTCTCAAGCAACACTATTATTATTATTATTATTATTTAAAACAATTATTTTAAAATTTGGGGATAACATTTTCGAATTAAAAGCTAAGTTTACAAGGGTTCCGATGCGCCTTGTACGGAGAAAAGCACGCAACAAACAATCTTTAGAACGTAATTATTCATTTTCTTAACAAAAATTTGAACGGATTTTATCGTAGCTCACAACCCTATTTGACAGAGAAGACGATATCTCACTAGATAGGAGCACAATAATGATAACTCAAAGGCTAGGTCGCCTTGACATTGAGTGAACGCTGAAGTATATACTTCTAAACAATCTTAATATATAGTTATTAAATGAAACAAGACATTCGGTGAATCAAAATGGTAAGTATGTGTTTAGTTAATTTTATGGTGTCTAAAAGTGCGACAGTCTAGCTATTACCCTTGACTTCTAAAGATGGATCCGTGCTCTGTTTCTGTGGAATGCTAAGAAGATTCTCTCCATGTCATGACATTCCCTGGAAAACTCATGATATGGATAAAATCGGACATGAGGAAATCTAATAGTTTTCTCAGAGGAATATGAAAATAAAAATGGGTTCATATTAAACTCCAAATAGGAACCCTCAAAACTATTAAAAAGATGGAAATTTCTTTATTCGCGTTCTGCACTGAGATGAGGAAAAACACTGAACTAACGATACTGTTACTAGACTTACAAGCGCGTCTACGACCATGGCGAAGGCCATCATGTGCAGTCTCTTTATTTTCAAATTTTAATTTTTTCGACACTCCTGGACTGCAAGCATGTATGTGTGTATTTTTAAAGAAAATTTAATTCATTTTTAATGTGAAAATGGCAGCGGCACGCACGAAAAAGCATGACTCGTTGTCACGTTCCGCCTGTGCCAAGCAAGAGTGAGGAACAAGCGATAGAGGCTCGATCGGACAAAGCGTACCGTACGTTATCATGTAAAATTATCGTCCGTAAATCGGCTCTATAGACAACCAATTTTTTTAAATTACAGATTGGACTCAAATACTTAGTTTTATTGCTGATTACTAATTTCGCCGAGTCAGCGAATATATTATATGTGATACCTTTTTCGGCCATGTCTCATTATATATCCCTAAGACCCATTGGACTAGAGCTGGCTAGAAGAGGGCACAATGTCACTGTTATAACTACTCACATTGAAGAAGATGCACCACCAAACTATCACCAAGTTAGAGTAATCAAGAAATCTATATGGAACTTACTTGGTAAGTTGCCGCCAACTTCTTTTTTATAATACTAAGACGTCCATGTAAGAGTGGGGAGGCCTTTGCCCAGCAGTGGAACATTATGGGCTAATTAAAAAAAAAGACGTCCATGGACATAAGCACCACCCGCGAAGGCTACCAGACGCATTGTCGGCCTTTAATGATGAGATTAAGTCACGGGGAGGTTTTACAAACCGTACTAAACTCGTCAACAATACCATCACTTGACGTGACAACATTTCCGCCACTTCACATCAATCTAATGTGAGAAAGAGGTACTGGACGCGCCGACCCGGTTCGATTTAAGATCAAAAATACTGCAAGTGCGACGCTATCTCTAATTAGATAAACAGGAGTAAACGAAAGGGATGGAGTATAAGGATATAAGGTAGATGGAAAGGAGAGAAAGGATGCGGATACTATTGTCACGGACGATGCAGGGGGAGTGAAAATAGTAGATAGCGTATTCCGACATCGCGTATCAGTTGTAGATTTGCCAAGTAATCGAACAGATATAAAGGAAGATCCATCCCATGGATTCAAAAACTTATTTGATTCATTTAAATGTACATGTCTATTACTTGGTATGTTGACTACATCTATGTTGAGTTATTTAAATGCACATTTAGCTTTTAAGTTGAATATCTTACAAGCCCGACGTTACAGTAGAAAAATAAAGAATGAAATGCTCAAGCGTTCTTATAAATCTGCTCGTTTAATGAAAAAGACTTTTTCTAAAGAATATTTCGAAGATGCCTAATATTCCGGTTATAACTCTTCCAGACTCAGCAAATTTCAGAGTTGTAAATCTAAATTATGCAATCTTTAGTTTAAATTAGACTTTGATTTAATAAGGAGACGAGATGGTTGTGTATAGGAATTGAAACGGCGTAATATGTTTTGTAGACTCTCATACATAATAGTTATTTTTAGTCGATTGATAGTAATGGTAGGGTCTTCTCATCTTGACTATTGCACTGATGCCACCTACTACCAGCGTTTAACGTGTAGTTGAAAAGATATTGTGGAAAAGAATAAGAAATAAGAATAAGAATGACTTTATTCGCTAAACATTACACTGCATATAACAAAAAATCAAATACAATAAACGCTAAAACATATTCATAAAATAAAAATAACGGTACATAATAAATAAGTAATCTACACGATTGTAGCAGTGCAAAGTCGCAAAACAGCAGCTACTCAATTTTCACCAGAGTGACACATCAGATCCCTCATAAGGTTTGAACCTTTCGGTTTCTTTGCTCAACTTCTTAGTACTATATATATTATATTATTTTTGAAAAATATTCAGGAACTTCTAGATTTTGCTAATCATTTATTAAATGTTTATTGCAGGAGGCGAGGCACCAAACGTATTTACCATGTCCGAATTATCGGCAGAGGAGTTCCATAACAAACTCCACTGGCCAGCCGGTGCTGCGTTCACAGATCTTGCTCTAAGCTCACCAGAAGTCAGAGAATTCCTGAAAAAAGACAATACCTTCGATTTAGTGATATGCGAGCAATTTTATCTGGAGGCATTTTTGGCACTTTCTGTTAAGTACAACGCGCCTTTAGCCTTAGTATCAACTTTTGGAAATTGTATGAGACATAACATGATGACGCGGAATCCCTTACAACTAGCTACAGTTGTTTCTGAATATTTAGACGTGAAGGAACCTGAAAGTTTTTTGGGACGACTGAGGAACTTCTATTTTACGTTTTATGACATCTTCTGGTGGAGGTACTGGTACCTCGATAAGCAAGAGGCACTCGTTAAGAAGTATTTACCAGAGTTAACTGGAAAGATACCTAGCTTGTATGACATTCAAAGGAACGCTTCCCTCCTGTTGATCAACGGCCACTTCAGCTACGACACCCCAGCTGCTTTGCTGCCGAACATTATTGAAGTGGGTGGTCTTCATCTAATCAGAAGCAATAAGAGTCTTCCAAATGTAAGAAATTAATTTACTATTACACTAGTGGGCCCAGCAGATGTTATCTTGCCCGAATGGCTCGTCTGCTGTTAGCGGACATAGCAAAGTTTTTATCAATATTTGTTGAAATTAGGTGAATGAAATTTGCGGTCGTGTTATATGACAATATGACATGACAATTCTTCATATCTTCTTTTTTCAGAATTCTCCATAAAACGTGATACTGGCCGAATATTTTATGAAATAATAACTTGACCAGGCACGTTCAAAAAATCCTGACAAAAAATCTAGTACGGACGTCTTCTATTATGCCGGAGCCAGACATAGGTGTTTGTACATTTTTGTCCTTGAAGACTACAAAGTTTTACAAAACTTTGCGCAGCTACACAAAGTCCCCGGCCACACTACACGATCATTGAAGTGATCATTCAAATGAAGCTATGTCTGGCTCCGGCATAAGAAGCATTTCGAAAGAGCGATCCCTGCATTTTTTAGTATTTTGAAATAATCTTTTGATCCCTTCTTTTTTATATTTTAAACCTAGCCTAAAATAAAATAAAGAAAACAGATTTCAAAACGCTTCAGCGGTTTTTGAGTTTTAGCGATACTGACGAACAAGGGTCGATTTATATAAAGATTTATGAAATTTTCATATAGATGGATGATTTTTATCTTATTTCATTATAATTCACTTTTTTAAGGATCTGCAAAAGTTGCTAGATGAAGCAAAGTATGGGGTTGTGTATGTTAGTTTCGGATCTAATGTCAAAAGCGTGGAGTTGCCAGAAGACAAAAAGAGA
The DNA here is from genome assembly GCA_024363005.1 of Charaxes varanes. Classification (NCBI taxonomy): domain Eukaryota; kingdom Metazoa; phylum Arthropoda; class Insecta; order Lepidoptera; family Nymphalidae; genus Charaxes; species Charaxes varanes. Next base: position 13,684 of record JANCMC010044711.1, on the reverse strand, counting down.
GCGTTCCTTAATGTTTTCGGAAGATTAAAGCAAACTGTCCTGTGGAAATGGGAAGATGAAGTGCTGGAAGGAAAACCAAAGAATTTAGTGACACGTACATGGCTGCCACAACAAGAAATTCTTGGTGAGTACTTAAAAAAAATCAAATTCGGGACGTTCGGACGAGTTCGAAACTAGGCGGGCAATCACGATGTAACATAGGTGTAATTTTAAAAGCCGTTTTATAATAATGGTACAAATATGAATACGTTAGCAAATCATTAAAGTGTGCTGAAAATAGGAGATAGCAGAGGTTGCTACAAAAAAAACATGGCCGGGCTAGGTATTAAAAACGTGAGGAAAAAATTGACGTACGCAACTCTCTTAAAATGCCGCTCAAGTAGTCTATTTGCATTACAATTATTTTGGCTTTGTGTTTAGATTATTTCGTAATGAGGCATTTATCAGAACTAATTTGAATAGTAAAGATTCCAATCTAAACAATATTATCTACATTGTCTTATTAAACTAATCTACTACTCTGTTACATTAAATACTAGCAGACCCGTCAGACGTTGTCCTTCCCAAACGTTGGCCATTTTTATATATTCAATTATAGTGCCATCTGTTACTCGCTTACGCCACCGAGCGCCCGCCGCTCGCCGACTCGGTCTACAACCCTATTTTAAATCTCTCATATCGTCTTTTCTTCTTCTTCTTCTTCGATACACTCTTGGTAGGACGGTCGTGATCATCACATCGTCACACTGACAAAAGAAGCTGTCATTTTCTCAACGACAGCTCGCCATTTCTCCCTGCCACCCGATAGCCTGGTGCACTCATGTAAGGGACCGCCCACAGCGTCTTAATTTGGTCGGTCCATCGCATGGGTGATCTGCCTCGACCTCTAGTGCCCTCAACTCTTCCCTGTACCACGAGTCGCTCAACTAATATCGTCTACGATATTCATTTTACTGATATGCTGTAAACGGAAATTTTGATCTGCATAAAATTTACAAAGTATCTAGCGTATTTAAATAGATAAGGATTAATACGGTATTCTTTGAAATAGCTTCGTAAATTGTTCATTATTTTTTGTAATACGTTAAAGATAAAAATGTTTCCAGTGAGGTATACTTACGAGATAGATATATGCCATCGCGAACTTTACTATAAATCTTTTTAAGATGTACAATTCTGTAGTATATTGTTTTTCGACTTCAATTTATACTATTTAATGATATGCTGAATAACGTAGCCTACTTCAGTCTGAAAAACAATTAAGGTTATTAAAATCACTTGGAGGTAGGCGTGGGAAACATCCAGTGACCGAATAAATTTTAACGTTTTTAATGCTAAAAATCTACTTCTTCCAGCACATCCCAACATCAAAGCGTTTATAGCACACGGTGGATTAATAGGGGTGCAAGAAGCTATATACAACGGAGTGCCTATAGTTGGTTTCCCCATATATGCAGATCAACACAACAATTTGCTACTCGTTGAACAAGCTGGAGTTGGTAAAAAACTGAAATATCAAGACGTCAACGAAGAAACACTAGGAACAGCTCTTGATGAAGTACTAAATGACGAATCGTATATGAGAAAAGCGAAGGAACTCCAGAAAAGATGGAAAGACCGCCCTCTTAATCCATTAGATACAGCCATGTTTTGGTTAGAGTACGTAATAAGAAACAAAGGTGCCGATTATTGGAAGAATCCTGCAAGAAATATGACTTGGATTGCCTACAATATGATAGATGTGTATTTATTTGTGTTAATTGTAATTATAAGCGGCCCATTGTTTATTTTTAAAGTTGTAAGTTTAGTTCGTAGTTTTTTGAAAACCTCGAAGCCGAAAAGAATAAAAAGAAAAAATAAGTAACAAATATTTCTTAATGAAATTCATTAGATTGTCTATTAGTTTATAATTTTTAAGAAAGTTAACAATTAGAAGGAATTATTATGATGTTTTTATCTTTAATGTATTTGTTGATAACACTTTGTTTTTACTGATAAGGTACCCCTTCTAATATTAATTATCATAATGGTAACCCGCGTAGCAACTGGTATATACTAGTCTTGCAGATTCGATCCTATTTCAATTAAAAAAATAAATAACCAGTCACAAAGTAACGTTAAATATAACGTTCTCACAATAATTTAACCAAAAAGAAATTAATTAAACAACGCGTTTAGAAAAAAAAAGAGGACGAAATTTCCCAAATAGAGTCAGACTACCGGTTAACGAACAGGATCACTATGTAATTTTTGGGAGCATGTCTTCGTTTGTTTTTGTCAAAAACTATCTAAACCCGATTCCGAATCGAATAACACCTCAACCATATATTTAAGAGAAAGCGAAAAAAGATCCACTAAAATTACTTGTTGATTTTACTACCGGGAAAAATAAAATTAATTTGTATATTACGATTTGGCTTGTGAGTCAATGATGTCCAGTATTTTCATAATCTTATATTTCGGCTTTTATCTTGCGATGTAATTATAACTTATTATTATATTTTAATCCATTAATGTATAATATGAATTAATTACTTTATGTAGAGGCTTCCAGTTACGATTTTAAAGAGCGTTATTTATATGAGAAAAAGTTATGATTCAAATAAAAATGTTTTCAGTTACTTTGTTTGTTTTATTTTAAACATGCGACCGTTCGTGACTTTGCTACCGTTTCACGCCTATAAACAAATTAAACTAAGTTTGTTAATTTTTGTGATTGTCTGGAGCCTAACGCTGAATAATAACGCCTGAAGCGTCCGCTTCACATGATATTGATGGTTAGATTATATTGTTACCCTAATCCTTAAAGGATTTCTTTCAAAATATTTTTTTATCGCAGTCGAATATTTGACAAGCGATGATCGGTTTTTTTTTTGTGACTGGGAGAGTCACAAAGTTGTAATTTTGTTATTTTACGTCGGATTATTGAAATATTAACTTATTTCCATGTAATAAACTTACTTACCTTATCTTAATCTGATGCGCCAGAGTTTTTCTAAAGGTCGCATAAGGGTCCTAAAAATATTACCCTATATTAAGATTTCATATTTGGTTTTCTGATGCGCTCAAGTATTGCGCGTCAGAAATTTAATAAAAATAAATAGTCTAATTGGTGTTGTTGTACTAAGAATAAAATAAGGATATGGTACGCAAATATCTGTTGCGGAACTTGGACCTGCCGGCGATCCCTATATTTTCGATAATTACTCCTCAATAGAATCTCCATAGAATCACACTATAGCTTGCTATCAACTAAAATTGTCCCGTGGTAATGACTTCCGATAGTATTTAATTATAGTTCCAGACATCTAAAAAGTCTAAATGCGTATAGAAATGAAAAATAAAAGTCAGTTATTTCAACGCAATCAAAAGTATGCCGTTAACGTCACAGATCCCATTATTCGCAAAGGAAACCAAGGGTGTCTCGTTAACTTAGGATCGTGAAATTTCAAGAAGAAGATATATCTTGACATACAAGTGTAGGCAAGAAAACCGTTAATTAGTAGTTACATCACGAAAAGAACTTGCAGTGACTTTTTCAAATTAAAGTGAATCTTATATTGGAGCCAGACATAGCGTAAAGTGTATGTACATATTTGTCCCTAAAGTCTACAAAGTGTGACAAAACTTTGTGCAGTTACACAAAGTCCCCGGCCACACTACGTGATCATTCAAATGAAGCTATGTCTGGCTCCGTTAATATGAAAGGTTAAATTAAATCTTAAAATAACCTAGTAAAGTACACCATGGTGGTACAGAACCCTTAGTGAGCGATTTTGAGTCGTACTTGCTCGGTTTATCTTTAATTTAACTGAAGTCCAGCTTCACAGTAGGATTTGACAACAAGGAGTGACATCTTTGTATATTAAGAATGTCCGTCGAAATGCTGAAGTCAGGATAGCGCCACATTCGAATCTTGCTGAATTTTTAAATGTTATTAATGGTCAAAACATCTACCAATTGCTACATTCATCCCATGTCGCACCATTCTGGAAGATTATTGGTCAATTCATTTACTATTTCTACATGAATACCACACCGTTTTTCTATACCAGCACCATTCTAGAAGCTTTTTGAAGGTTATGTAGAATATTTGCAAGATACTTTTTGAATTTTAATCCCATTAAAGAAATGTTATTCCTTATTATAGTCTCTATGCACTTGATGCTTGATGCTTTACGTAGTTTTGTTTTATAACGCCATCTATTGACCACTTAGGAAACTTGTAATGAACTGAACTTTTCATTCATGTTAAGAGATTCCCCGATAGAGTGCGCTATGATACTATCCAATGCTCTCTGTTTTAGAAATTTAGACAAAACTGAAAAATAGCAGTAATTAGTAAAGTCCTTTTTTACTTCGTTTCTGTTAAAATGTTTTTAGATATATTATAGTTTAGACAAGCCAGGGAAATAGAAAACGAGAAAACTTGTTCTTATTTTTCCGTAAGACTAGCAATACTATAGCAAAATTTGACATCTGAACATCTGTCAAATTCTAGCAAAAAAACGGACGATGGTTGCGTCGCGTAACGTGTTGTGAAATTTATTTGCTGTTTTAGTAATTTTTGAATTGACGATAGATTTAATTTCGATTGTTAATTATCAATCAAAATTGTTATATATTTGTAGAGTTCAGTGTTTATTGGACATTGTTATGTGACATTACACGTGTTTTTTTACTGTAGAAAATTCATAACATCAGTACTTTGTTCCTGTAACTTTGCCTCTGCTGTGGTTTAAAAGGTAACGGTTTTAAATATTTTATACGCAATTATTCTGACCTCACACATGAAACATTTTAAAAGTTTCATTTATTTTTTTACGCGCTAATTACAATACTTGTTGACTGACCTTATCTTATACTTAATGTTTACAAACCATACGATTTGATTTGATGAAAATTTATGCTTCAAAGAGTTAATTTATGTTTGCAAATCTTAATTACTACAGAAAACTTACTTGTTATAGTCATTAGTATTATTCTAGTGACGTTAAAAAACTTGTATTTGTGTATTTTATACAAATATATATTTGTGTTTTAAATTTACACACGCGGAGGCCCTCATATTGTACTTATAAAGACTGTTGGCTGAATTAATACTTTATATATTTAACATTGGCACATGCAAATCAAATATGTGTTCGATGTAATATATGGAAATAAATTATAACTCTTGCCAGAATAAACAATTCAGTAACATCAATGTACAATATTAAATTTTTATTTCTTGTCAAGACCCAATAGAATGTTGTATAGTACAGTAAACCTAAAACATATGACTTAAACAACAAACACCCAATTAAATGAGATATGAGATATTAAAATAAAACATGAATTTGCTATAGAGCATTTAGTCTAAAAATGCACAGCCTGCCATTTATTTATTGCAATGCTTGTTTGTATGTACATAGCTGTTTATTGTAAAATTAAACTGTAAACTCTTTAATCATAAGGTATCGGTGAGCTTGCATGTTTGCATCTACTTGCTATTTTGCATGTAGAGGTGTAAAGTTTGGAGTGGCACACATTTTTAGACTGTACACACTATTCATCTACTACCTACATCTATGTTTCCTTTAAACTATATGAACACTATGATTATGTCATAGAAGGGGAAGAAATAAATCTTAGCCATCATCTCATTGTCCAAATTGCTGGGAGCTATTTTTAGTCCAGCCTATTTCTATGCAGACAAGATTGTTATATAACTACTCTATTAAAACATATTTAGTATTGGAAACTTTTATTATTTTCGGTGGTTAAACAATATATGTAAGTTGTCTCTCTCCGATTAGAAGGGATTCTTAAAATATGTTTAGTTATATATTTAAATTTAATGACGGCCATTATTGAGTAAAATGCACACAAGAATTTTTGATGAATATTGTCATATGTTCATTCTAAAAAAAGGATTGAAGATTTTTAACGTTTAGCCCAGGGCTATCATTCTTTTTTCATTTTTAACATATATTTAAAACTCCTCTGACTTTATTTGCCTCACAGTTAAGTTTTAACAGTAATCCCAAATATTTTCATATTATGTTATTTTCATGTTGCATTCTTCATTAATAGGGGTATGTATAAGCTATTGTTTATGAACTTCTGGTGAAATTCCTTATAAATAAACAAAACAAAATTAAAAAAATTAATGTCTTCAGATGTCAATTTAAAATCTCCCAAAGATGGTTGACTACTTATTTGTTGTGTATGTTCATGATCATAAATACAAGGCCTTTAGAAGTTTATGTTCATAATTTTTTTAATTACCAAAAAATAAATATGGTTACTAATAATACAATTTCTCAACAAATAGATATGATGATTTTTTTGACCTATTTAAACATATTGTGACCTATTTAAATATGAGACAGTACAGCTGTGTATCAGGATAAGAAGCAAACAAACACAATTCCCATTAATAGATAATTGTTAATAATTCACTTGATTGCAACGGTCAGTGCAATAATCGTAAAATCTATCAGACCGTGAACAACCATAACTATATTTCTGTGTCGGGCAATAATTGCTGTTTCCGTTGAACGTCTTAGTTTCTAAACTTATCAACACATTGTGGTTGTACTTAATTATTATTACTTCTACAGCTGTACACGTGTTGCTGGAGATAATCCGTAAATTGCGTCCCACGAAATTTACGTTTTTTTACGTGACCACTTACCATAATACTTATATACTAAAATGAAAAAACTTTAAAGAAAAAATTAAAAAAAAAACACACTTTTCTTTAAAACCGTTTTATACGTATCTGCGAGGCTTCTAATAATGCAGTTGTCCATAGGCGTGGGTAATCAATCAGGTCAATCGCTTGCTCGTTTGCTTTATAAATGTATTGAGGCTTGAATCTATATTAGACATTTCAATTAACATTTGAAGGACGAACTAAGTAACAGCCCAACTCACTTAACTCATTTGCTATACTTAATATAATTAACGTATAAGTTATCTAATATATAATGCAACTAGTAGTTGGATCGCGAGTTTATCTTGTCAAGTTAGGTTACGTAAGTACAGTAGGGAGGGATTGTATACACTCTTCAGACTCTGTCCGTTATTTAGTAGCGTTATCCGAATTTTTGTATACGCCGTTCGCGTTGAATTGTTCATTTTCGACGGTATTAACTTTTTTGTGTGAAATCGTCATTCTCTTCTAGTTTTGTATATGGCTCTAGTCTATTATAGGGTAATTCCCAAATTGGATAGCTCCATATTTTGAAGGAGAAATCGCTTTATGGCCTATGTTCTTTAAACCTGCTTGCTACCTTACCTTTCCAAGTTAAGCTGATCTAATCTAAACTTCATAGCAGCTCACCCTTCCTACTTAGAAAGCAACGTATCAGGCTGCTTGTATACGTCCATTGTTTTCACCGGACAACAAAACGTCAATATGACGTCCACTGATAGAGTTTTAATGCAATTTGCCTCGTTCTCATTCATCACGAGGTAATGTAACCGCAAATATGGTTCGTTGTCCGGCGAAGATAACGATAACAAGGGCTTTCAGGCTGTTTTTTAAAAATATTAGGAATAAATTAAGGTATTCCCGTTACCATTCCAGACAAGAATGTGCCGAGAAATAACACGATGATGGCCCATCCGAATCATTGATTAAACTGGGCACCATACAGACTTCATTTCATCCTTATACCGTTGAGCTATTAAAACTTGTCTTAGATTACTATGACTCATGTTTTTTTAGAAGAGACTCATATGCAGGCATCTATGTTGTTAAGAGAACCCGCCTGAGCTTGTTGCGGGCTCTTCTCAGCACAGGGCGCGTTGCGAACCCCCATTAACTTAGTTAAAAAATAATTATTATTATACATAATATGACGTTCATAAGTACTGTAAAGTCTATAAGAATAAACAAAACTTGAACTTTGTTTTTGGCCGTACCTAGTTCTCTCCCTTTGAATGTCATCTTATGTATATCTGTTCGCAATAAAGTTAATTAACGTTTCGCGAATCATATCAACGGGATTAAAGCTAATTCCTTCGCCCGAAGCCCCGGCTCTATGTTCATTTCGAATATAATTACTTTTCTGTGAAATTCAATTATTATCACTTGTCTTGCTGAGATTCGAAGTAATTGCTTACAGAATTACTAATTCATTAAATACTGCTAATCTCATTGGGAAATTAATTAGATATCAGATTCAGGGTCTATAAAATAGGATGGGTTTATTTTTATTAGAAACATTTTCTTAGCTGGCTTTCTGATTTTATCAGCTGTTATAGTTTAGAAGAGTAGATCTCACCAAAAATATTCACCTTAAATATTTCCAAGACTAGTCCCTATGTCTCCCCTTGTCAAAAACTTATCTGATCTCGTGTAGAGACAAGTTTCTAACTCTACAAGGCCTAATTTCATAATCTCTGCACCTTAGACAAATTATTTGACTTCGCCGGGTCGTTACTAAAAGAACTTTTGTAAAAAAAAGTATTATATACGAAATACACTAATTTCAATGTTTATTTGTTCGTTGAAATTCTGTTAAAAAGTTGTTTGGTAAAAGTGTCTAACACATTGTTCGTATAATTATGTCACGAAAGTGGGATACAAGGTCGCCATTGGTATTACCACCGCAGAGACGGAAACCGGAGACAGGGAAACGAGTGCTTATAAATAACAGCTGTTTTACATAACCAGCCGTTTTCTATCGCTCTAGCCCCGCAACCTCTTACTGCAGACCTGAGCTAAGGCTTTGAGTATTGTATGTACCTACCATATAATCAAGCAAGGGGTGCAAAATGCGCGTATCCCTCAATCCTATGTAAATGTGTGTCTATTATTATACGAAATTAGTTCAGTGAATGACGAGGTCTTCGTTAGCAGTATAACCAGAGCTAATAGAGCCGGTGCACAAAAAAAAGAGAAAGCAATCAAAAGTGTTAGGCTGAGTGCTCAGGCTCGCGGCCTAATTATTATTTTTTTCGGACCGGCTAAATAGTTCTAGATAAAGTAAATCTATGGAGAAACTCTATATCGAACGATGTTTCCGTGCAAGCCTTCAACATTTCCTTGGAGAGTACAATTCTGATACTTATCTGGATTCAATAAATCGGGGAACATTTCACTTGGTTCCGACACCATTACATTGTCACAATGGGAACATTTGTTTACCGTCACTCCATCAATGTCGTATTGCCAAGCGGTGTCAGGCGATCTGATAAGGAAATTTGTGTTTACATTCTTATCAAATAAACTATATATACTGTCACTCACTTCTAGATAGGTGAATGTCTTAATATATGTCGAAAGATCAGAATATTTATTATTATTTTTTTAGAAAATAAATATATACAGGACTATATGACACACGGACGTCTGTTCCTAAGGTAGACAACTTAATGCCTGTGTTATAGGTAACAACCGCCTGTTATACACAAATATTTTTTTTAGAAATATATAAATACATACATATGAATAATACACAAAGACTCGAGGTGGCAATCGAACCCACACCCCCGGGGCAGAAGGCAGGGTCACTGCCCACTGCGCCAACGGGCCAGCCTATATATAAAAAATATACTTAGGAATTCTTTTTAGATATATCTAATATTTATCTTTACCCTTCAAACTAAGTTAAAAAGCTTGTGCTAGGTGTGGATACGACAATAGGCCTAAGCCAAGCGCGGCGTAGTTGAATTTAGGGCATGAAAATCTCCAATAGAATCAACATCATTGTAACCTGACTTGGATTCTATTTGTCTCTATTATTTCTGTATCAGTTGTTTCTACTTTTGCCTTGTATTCTCATATATTCCTATACATGCGAGATACCTTTTCCTCGAGGAAAACTTCCTCGACCCGGTCGGACGTTACATTTTTTAATCCGCAAATGGATCTTTTTCATCCAAGTCGCCGGTGCCGGTGTCCAGAGCAGAACCGGCTTTCGCGTGACGTGTTCTGCCGTCGACTAATGGGTCGCTTCGTGCCAGTAATGTTCTTCGCGTCGCACCAACAGGTGCGTTCGGTGTACTCTTACATGTTTCTGTTGCCCTGGTACTTTTTCGCGTTTCAACTCGTATAAGGAACTCTATGTTGTGTTTGTTTGTGTATCTGCTAGTGAAATTTTGGACATCCACATTACAATAGATACTTGAAATAAAAACATTTCGTTAATTTAAGGTAAATTTACAAATTATGGAAATAAATCTAATTTTATAAAGTAGAATAGCGTTGCTTAAAAATTTTTAATATTAAATAGAATTAAGAACCTTATGGAATTATAATAATTGAAATCGTCTTCACATGATATTTACCGAAATATGTAAGTATGTACATAATTATTTAGCTGTTAAATGAATTTATGATAGTATGGAAAAAAGGATGAACCTTATGACTGTGATTGTCATGTTTGAAGGTACTTAAATACTTTTACACAAATAAACATTTTGTTGTTAACAAAATACTGTATGAGGATGATAACGATGCTGTACATACCGGAATACACACAGTTCGACAATTCATTGTTAATTAAAAAGGTAAATTTACAGCTGTATTTATCAATTGTCGGCCACAAACAATTATCGAGTTAACACCTAGCTGTTAAATCAGGAGAAAGTTGCAAAAATAACTTATTCAAGTGATATCATAACGTGATATTTGTCCTTTTCGATTAACTTTCCTTTCGTTTAAGTCTATATCTATACATAAGTCAAATTGTAATGTCTGCTTGTACCGTCGACATGAAGTCTTTTCACTAAATGCATACGACGATATAGGTATATATACGGTACCTATGTCAAAAACACTCCTTAAAACATTGTTGTCTGTTTGTGTATTTGTTACTTCCTAAATTGCTAACAGAAGGCGGCTGGAAAACTATTTGCTTTGAAATTCTTATCCGCTAAGAGCTAGCAAGTTTTGGTGCACATCAAAGTTGACCGGGTTCGACATCATACACATATTTTTCGCATTAATATCAGTAAAACGTCCATAAAACATCGTAATACCATGATGGATGTTACCGTTACATTAATCTAGACATGGTGACCTTAACCGTCGTGATTATTAAATATGGTCTAAACGGACACGTCTCGCACTTTAAATAGCTGGATGTCGATGAACCTAGTTGTGCACGCCTTCGTAGATTAGAGTGTTTTTATTGTGTGACAATGATATTTGTATACATCATACCTAGAAATTACTGGCCCTACGGCGAAGTTGGCAGTGACCATATCTTCGTCCCGTGGTGGGTCCTTTTCCCGTCCCGAGTCTGGATCCGTATAAATGTGTGTTTCTAAAAAGCTGCCAAGCTAAAGTACGAATGGGCTGGACATGTCTGCCGCAAGTCGGATGATCTTTGGGCCAACAATCTCCACTTTACGGACCTCAGATCGCAAAACCAACCGCGGAAGACCAAGAATCAGACGGTGGAATGACCCTGTGGAAATAGGGTAGGGAGGCTTTTGCCCTGCAGTGAAAAAATAGGCTCTAAATAATACTTAAATTTGCCTGCTTGTCTGTTTGTTAACTGTAATATTTGAAAATATTGTGAAATGGGTCGGGTAAGGGAACGGGAATAATATTTTAGGATATCAGAAGTTGCCCATCTTAGGAACAGACGACCGCGTATCAAATATACTTCTCATCAGAAAAATCGAAACATCTTGCAAGTTTATGTTTTGTACAGATTGTCAGAATAATGTCTATATTTTTTCATATATAAGTGTTTCAATTTTTCTGATGAGAAGTATAGTTAATTTCGTACAGAAATCAGGACTTAATAGTTGTAGCAGTGAAAGTGAAGTGAAACTAATGCAGTGGGTATAGGTGCACTGAGAGGCCGGTAAAGCGATTTTTCTGGTAAAACCCAGCCCTATGCATGCATAGAGTATTGATTAAAGTTGGAAATAGGCTTCTGTCTATTACGATTATGTGAAGAGAGATTGGTTGTTAATAAAAATATTATAATAATATATGTCAACCAGTACATACAGTAATAGAGGTGGGCGGAATTTATTCACAAATCTATAGATATGTGTGCTAAATGTTCATTTAATGTGTGTGTAAAGCGTTTGGCATTGGTGTGCGTGTAATTTTATTTTAATAATTGAATGTACTTATAATGCATATTTTTAGTATTTTAGTATTCGCACACTCTCCTATATTTATACAAATTTTATACTCCTCTGTCCCCCCTGTTTTTTGTAAAATTGCAGCGAAAGTTTTTCACGTATTAATATATAGATGTTGTCGATTTAAGCAAAGTCATTTAGTTTGTCTGCTTGTTATTTACTTACACAATGTATATAAGTAATATTACAAGTCCTTCTTTAAGTTTATTCCTTCCTGGAGGAAAGTGATTACCATATTTTATGATTACTCGTATAAAATCACTTCCGAACTAAACTGGATCTGTTATTTTAAACAGTGTCCTTTATTTTTTATGTATACTACAAAAAAATTAATGTACATGATTTTTTTAATTGACTTTCTGGTGACTTTTTTACGTACCGGAATTAAAATAATAATGTATCCTTATTTTTTATCTTATGAAGAATGAAGTAATCAGTTCGTGTCTCCGAATAATAAAAGATTGTCAAGAGCGTGTCAAGACACGCTTACAGAGAAGGGTTCCGTATCTGATACGCGATAAAGGTATTTGTTGTATAACTTAAAAAAATTATTATCCGATTTCTTTTAAAATAATTTTCCTAATGAGTCTTTAGCCTGTCAAATAAACATGGAAAATTTCAAGTCTTTATATCTAATAGTTTGGAAATCCTAGGGGGAACAACATGCGGGCGGGCGAACGGATGGACAGAGTGAATCTATAAGGGTTCCTTGTAGGACTACGGAACCCTAAAAAGGAGGAAAAACGGTTGTTTCTCACGTGCCCAGAAGTATCTAAAGCAAAGCGATGATAGCTCAGCGGCTTCGAGGTTTGAACTGACTACCTTATTTAAGGATTTCCCTAGTCCTCATATTTCGTATTATTACTCCTTGGATTTCAGTTGCTCCTACAACCATTGAGGTTTCGACGTTTCGAATTTATTACACTAAGCTTTTTTTTTTTAAATAAACCCCACTTCAAATCGTCAGACCTGGATAAAATTGAAATGGGATCATAAGGGAAGCACCAGCCACCAGCTGTCAAATAAAAACAGAATCATCAAAATCTGTTTACCCAGTCGAATATTCTGAGATAACAAATATATAGAAAAACGTTCGAATTGATAACCTCCATCATTTTTTGTAGTCGGTTGCAAACTAGCAATAAACATAAACATTATACAGCCGTAAAACAAGAAAGGAAATTTTCGATTAAGTCAATTAAAGCCGCGTTTTTATTTAACGCGTTTGATAATGACACCGAGTGGACCTTGCCGCGATCAGCCGCTTTGCAGTTTTTCCATACTTGTCGGTCGACCGATCTATATTTATCGTTGATTCATTCGCCTGTGTCGTTGTAAATCTCCAAGGAGCTATTAGAGATACATATTTTATAAACGCATAGTGGTATAAATAAATAAATATATACAGGACTATATGACACACGGACGTCTATTCGTTAGGTAGACAACTTAATGCCTGTGTTATAGGCAACAGACGCCTGTTATATACGAATATATTTTGTCTTAGAAATATATAAATACATATATATAATACACCCAGACTTGAGGCGGGAATCGAACCCACGACCCCCGGAGCGGAAGG
>JANCMC010044708.1:0-25409 GCA_024363005.1 Charaxes varanes | reverse complement strand
CCATGGGCGCCGGTAGGCACTTCGGTGCCTGCTGCCTGCTCGGCTGCCCCCTTGTAACATAAAAAAAAAGAACAAAAATAAAGCGTCAAGATATATCGTTCATTCATTGTTTGATTCAGATAATAGTAAATAGATAATTAATTAAGTTGATTAATAAGTTAATCCCTTGATATCTAACACTTAAAGGATTTTTCAAATCTGACCAGTAGTTCCTGAGATTAGCACGTTCTAGCAAACAAACAAACAAACTCCTCCGCTTAATATATTAGTATAGATTTTAGTATTTTTTTTATTTTCCTTTTTTTATTATCTGGATGAAACAGTGAATTAATAATATTTATTGATACTTTATTATTATTTTACAAGGCATTTACTTAGAAGCAAATACAATAATCAGTGCTAGTACACGAGCGTTGCCCTTAATTTTTATAAATCATTTAAACAGCCATCAATTTTAACGTTCCACATCTGTCTGTTAATAAATTAATATCATACCTCATACCTACTCGCAACAATTAACGGACCATGAACAAAGCGCTAAAACACTGGAAACCATCACGTCACCGTAAAACGGAACGGTGGCTTAATTTGTCAGTAATCTAATCAGACATCGACAAAACGTATTGCTCGTTAAGTCATTAAAGAGAAACAAAAAAGCTGGGAGTGCTGCTCAGTGGACGTTTATCGGAAGCTATTACACGTCGCTTTATTAATTTCCATAACTACCCTTGACTTCAAAGCGAGCCGCGGCGTTTGCGCGCTCCGGTCCAAGTTATAAGATCTTAGCTTAAACGGGGAGCGATATTTGACTCGATCGCTGTGCTAGGTAAATCTTACCGATAGATGGGAGACACATTCTGTGCGACCGATAACAGATGGCGTTACTTGTACATTAGCAACGTTTCGTCTAACTACTAATATATATTGTTTGTTATAATTTCGAACCGTAAGTCTGCGAGTTTTAAAGATAAACTCACTTCCGAATTTCGTCGTTTTATTGGGGAGTACCCACAGTAGGCGGTACACATTCTAACACTGGTTTTCAAATATGCGATCTCCTCCGTGTTTTGAAAGCCATGTAAAACAGTGGGTCCCAACTTTTTTTTTTGTTTTTATATTATTAAAAATGACTTTCCTAAGTGTTGTAAAAAACCTATTTAAATAATTTTGATTTGATTTAGCCCAGCGGAGAATTACTTCGCAAGCAGATCTATTAAGCTAGAATCCAGTTTTGGCTTACGATTCTGCTATACTGGATGAACTTGCCTCATTTGGCACATGCTTTTTATTTAGGAATATGAATAATAATCTAAATATACATATATGTTTGCTTTCTAAACGCATTTTCGTATAACTTGGACCAGCTGACAGCTACTGTTTACTGCCCGGAGGCCCTTGAAGACGTTTTAACAACATTCACTTCGGCGCAGCCATCTTTGATCTTCGGCGACACTTCAAATTCGGCGTAGTTTTAAAACGTGTCTGTTTATACGACTAAATTCGTATTAACTTGTAATTATGTAACTAACTAGTTTACCGAGAATCGGTTTTGATGCAAACAAATAGCTTATGGTGTACTAAAATGCAGTAGCAGTTACATTTTCCTGAAAACCATTCGATTTGGGTTTAGGACATGTTAGTTAAACCCTGTAGTAAAACCTAAAATGCAACGGAGTGTAGAGGTTTGGTGGCGTATTAATAGAGTTAAAGGTTTGAAGAGTCATAAAGAATGTGTTAGTTCATTTCGACTGTTAAATTTTCATGAATAAATATAAAATAAATAAAAATATATACATGAGTATATGATACACGGACGTTTTTTTCCTTAGGTAGACAACTTAATGGCTGTGTTTATAGGCAAAAGCCGCCTGTCATACATATTTTTTTTTTATATGTAGTTTATGTAAATACATAGATATTAGCCACCGACGACAACAATGTAAGTTATAAACTATAATTACTTTGACATTTCACCTTGATGAGTATTTGATTAGATTAGAAATGATGTGTTGACGCCGAATATATCCCGTGAAATAAAATGTTATGAACAAAAAGAGCTCTTATAAATATTACGTTAGAGTATGCCTCTTTTACTAAAATACGAGTATATTGGTCGGTAAGTGAATTAATATATATGAATTTAGATGAGTGCATAATATATGATAAACATCAAATTATTTTTAATAAACGTTATTTTGATGAAAAATTTGGGTTCTGAGCCAACAATCAAGTTATATATATAAAACACACACACACAGTATTTTATTTTATCTTATATTATATATATCAGAATTATAAAAGAAATTTTAATACTGTAGTATGAAAAAGTAGCTGACCCGGCAGAGGATATCCTGCCCGAAAGTTGGGTTACTTTTTTGTTCCCGTTCCTGTTTTTTTTCTTTTCTCTTCCCGTTCCATAATGGTTCACTATTTTGGCGTTAATGGCTTACATGTGAAAGATAGATATATGCGGTCGCAGGCTTTTTTGTAGAACTATTTAAGATAAACATTTCTTTCATACATTATATAAGTGTAACTCTAACGGTTTTTGCAACGCACTCCAGACAAGCTTGCAGATAGCAGAATTTTCTCCCACTTACATTTATTGTTATATTTTGTATAATTCATTCAGTATGATTTACAGCTTATATGTTATTCTGATATATAAACTATATTATAGTTGTTTTATTAAACTTCATCTAGTAGTTTTTCCGTGAAAGAGCGTCAAACATACATCCATACATCCATGTATACAAACTTTCACGTTTATATAAGTAACATTGTGTTGCATAAATTACCATCGTTTACCTAAATTAATTGTGCTGGCACTCTGAAACCTATACAGCTAAGTCGGCACTGACAAATAACTTTAAAAGATACACATAACTTTGCTGGGGAGCTATTTCAATTTTACGTCTGAAGTTAAACAATATTTCTCTTAGATAGCGATTTCAATTTTAAAGTAAATTGAGATACGGCCAACTTATAACAACTCTAGAACACAAGCTGTTAACATGTTTATACTTGTTCCACAAACTTTTCTCAAGGGAGTAGAAAACTCCGCGTACGCATGAAGAATTACCCTAACTTGGTAGGCAATTTTGGGACAAAATTCTTGATGTGTTATTCTCCAACTTATCGAAACATCAACATATTCTATTACTTTGTTTGCTGTCTGTTTTTTCAGCACATATTCGATAAACAAACAAGTATCTTTCTTAACCGATATAGCTCCTTTAAGGTTCCGTAACCCTATAAGGAACTCATCGCCTTATCCGTTTGTTTGTCCGTCCGCAAGATGGACCCTAGGATATCCAAATGATTAGATGTAGAGACCTGAAAATTTCCATTTTGATAGGACATGCTAAAAACTCATTACGAAAATTATTGTGAGCGAAATCGGACAGCAACTTTTTAAGTTATTTAGCAAATACCTTTATCGCGTATCAGATACGGAACCCTTCTATATAAACGTGTCTTGTCGGGCTCTTGGCGATTTTCTTCTCTATTACGTACTTATTTTGCTTTGATTTTTATTTCCTCTTTACTTTCTTATTAATTATTTCATTCAATATACGTAGTTTAGTCAGAAATAAAAATAAAATAATCCCGTATATTATTGTCGTAGTTATGTATATATTAACACGTGAAGCGAAAACTTTAGATTTCATTTTACGGACATTGCGCGGATGGTAGAGTATGAAATTTGGCACAATTGTAGGTCACATAGAGGAACGTGTGCGAGTGCTAGATGTAGCGGCTGCTACATAGCAAGATAGCAAGATGGCAATGATGTCAAGGGGAAAAGGTTGCACCAAGGCAAACTAGATGAAATATTAACTTGATTATCTTGTTAAAAATATTACATGCATTAAAAAGATATATTTTATCTTAAAGATAAAGATATAACCAGCCTGATTGTTAACGGCATTGGACTTTCTAAAAATGATATTTTGATTAGGTGGATGTTTCAAACTGAATTGAAAAATTGAAGCCGGGAAATGACCTTTATTTCACTTTTATTAAAGGATTTTATTAAATAGAAATTAAATTTTAATTTTATTTCATTGCTGTAGATTGAAAACATTCACCCTTCGAAATACTTATAAAATAAAGTCTGTTTCAGTAACAGTAAATTCATGTTAAGCAAAAATAATAATATCCGTCTGTTTGAATGAAACAGCAAAATGAAACGTAAGTGGGGTGGCGATTTTGCGGAACCCGCAAATAACAAACAAATGCCTCTACATTATTCATGAACAATGACATAAAGGTATATACCATTAATGACCTAGGGACATTTTCACAAAAGACCTTTGTATTGGCTAGGGTTGTCTCTAGCATCATAAAATATAAGAAATATTTGAAATTCTTCTTCTTCTATCTAGCGTTATCACGCTCTTGTACCATGGTTCGCTCAAATTGTTGTGACTTAATATTACCAACGGCCGTCCTAATTGTTCATTTTTAAATATTTTGGATACTTTTTAAATAAATAAATAAAATATATACAGGATTATATGACACACGGATGTCTGTTCCTAAGGTAGACAACTTAATGCCTGTATTAGATGTGATAGGTAACAGCCACCTGTTAAACATAAATATTTTTTTTAGAAATATATAAATACATACATATGGATAATACATAGTTGCCCCTTACTAAAAACAATTAACATTGCTAAAGATCGCCGTCTGGTCTGAATTCGATGAAAAACCTTTATTTGCGTATCATATGCTTAGCGCAACAACATAACTATTTGAAAATTAATATAACATGATGTCATCATGACTACGCTTTGAAATTATCTAATAATAAAATGTATACATGTGTGTGTAAGTCATTGGCATTGCTGTGTGTAATAAAATAATATATTTATAACGCATATTTTATTAAAATATCAGTATTCGCACACCCTGCTCTTTATAAAGTATATTTGTGCCAAATTTAATACTCCTCGCAAGGTCTTAAAATCGTACCGAAAGTTTTTGCTTCACGTATTAATGTAAATCGTATATTCTATTGTATAATGTGGGTGTACTTTACCTGAAATAAATAAAATTTAATTTAATTTAGTTTTAATTTAATATAGATGTTTATACTGTTTTACAGAAATTCAAAAATATTTTAAATCGAAATTTTTTATTATATCATTTCTACAATATCTGTGACAACCCTAGCGCAAACAAACAGTCTTGCCCACGTAACGTATTGGTATTGACAAAATCTCTGAAACAAATCAATGAAATCTACCCGGGGCTTGGTTTTGTAACGATTTAATAATGACAGTTATTGTAACTTGTATCTCTGACTTACCGAATAATATTACCCAACACTACATATTTTTACGTACAATGAACAAACTTTCAATCATGGTACGTGGATAATTAAATCTTTAACATAGTTTTTTATTTGAAAAATAATATTTTAAAAGGTTCATTGCTCAAGCGACGAAAAATTGGACCGATTTTTTTTAAATTTATTATTGTATGTTTTTAATTTACCGACTGGCCCGTTGGCGCAGTGGGCAATGACCCTGCCTTCCGCTCCTGGGGTCGTGGGTTCGATTCCCACCTCGAGTCTGGGTGTATATATCTATATGTATTTATATATTTCCAAAAAAAAATATATTTGTGTATAACAGGCTTCTGTTACCTGTAACACAGGCATTAAGTTGTCTACCTTAGGAACAGGCGCCCGATTGTCATATAGTCCTGTATAAAAAAATACATAAGCGTATCTTGTATTTTAGGTTGAGATGGGCCACCCATCTATCACCCGGTCGCAGAAAGAGCAACTTGATCTAGCGATCGACTCAAATGCCGACCACTGATTAGGCCACGACCTTCTCGATGGACGTTACTCCCGTAAAATAAAATTCATCTCATTCATTCATTCATTACGATGAATGAGATAATTGCATGGAATGCTAAAAAAAAATTACCTCTTTCACGTGTTTCGTTGAGAAATTTAACTTCAATTCTATATTTTCATGTAAATTATGATTTTTTTCTCCGTTTCCGTGGTCGTTTTCATAGTTAGGTAACTAGCTCGTAACTCGCGCTAATGAAATGTGTTATAAAACACCTCTTGGGCTTTCGCAAAATACAAGCTCGTAATTTAAGTGGGCGTATTAAATTAATTGGCCGTGAGAAAGCCATTTAGTGCGGCCCTCGTTGCGTTTTTGCCGATTTAGTGCTGTTGTTATGCATTTTTTACGGTTTTCTTTTTAATTTATACCTGTTGTATTTTTTTTCATACAGATTTAATGGTCTCCAGATCGCCTGTTGGTTGAAATTCGCCCACAAACCTTTTGCCGTATATGATAAAACATATATTATTCTAGTCACATAAAAATACAGTTTGACAATTAATATAACATACAGTTGTCACGATTACGCTTTCATCCAATACAAGTGTGTAAATCGTTTGGCTTTGGTGTGCGTGTGGTTTTATTTTAATAATTTAATACATTAATATTGCATATAATAAAAAATATTAGCATTCCCACACCTCTATATAAGCTACAATTGTGCCGAATTTCATACTCCTGTGTCCTCGCAATTTTCCTAAAACGGCACCTAAAATTTTCGCTTCACGTATTAATATATAAAGATGTTAACTTAGCACAAGGTTGATCATCATAGAACGGCATACAAATTAATTCTTCTATATATATAAAAATGAATCGCAAAATGTGTTGGTAAGCGCATAACTTAACAACGCCTGGACCAATTTAACCAATTCTTTTTTTTTAATGTTCGTTGAAGTCCAAGGATGGTTTTTACGGCGAGAAAAAATCGAATAATTGCCGGGAAAACGCTTAAAACAGTCCTTTTCTTTTTCCCATACAAACGTTTTGTAACTAAAATGTAGAGTCAATTTGAACTTTATTACTATTCCATAAAGTTCCTATAAAATTACACGTGTTCCTAACGTCAAAGAGTCAATTTGCACTTTATCGCTGCACAAAGCAGAAACGATTCGTAGTAATTCGTTATTTCTATTAATACGCGGACGGGAACGGGTACGGGGACGGTGAGGGGATGATATAGGATAATAAAAATAAATAGTAAGTAGCCCAATATTCAGGCAGGACATCATCTGCCGGGTCCGCTAGTGTTAAATAAAAAGTTATTTTTTTTAATTTTCACTTTGCAGAAGGACATCGCTTACCAGGTCGGCTAATATCTGTAAAAAGAAGTCAAGGCTAAAACCTTGCAAGATGCCGTGTTCTTGATCTGTATAATTGGATCTATCTAATGGGATTGTATTCCGTGCGTAGTCAGCCTAATCTAATAATCGTTCCTCATGGATTGTTTGATTCTATTGATTGTAAGCGCCCTTAAGTGCCCTTCTTCCTAGCGTTATCCCGGTACCAGGGTCCACTTAGATTGCCGAGGATGTGTCTGTGGGGCGAGTTAAGATGTCAGATTGCCGTCTGACGTCATCCTCGGAACCCCCACGATCTCTGCAACCTTACGACTAAAACACAAAGTGACATTAATCGGGTCTCACTTTTGTACGTGCTTTCTGAAACACAGAGGCTCTTTTTTGTGTGGCCCTATTGGCCTTGACAGCATCACCGGGAGGGATGAAGGTGGGGTGACAGAGGGTCTCTACCCGGCTAGGGGACTACGCGCGAGGAACTCGTCGAACTGGGTCACCCATCTATCACGCGGTCGCAGCCAGAGCAACTTAACTTAGCGAACGACTCAAATGCCGACCACTGATTAGGCCACGACCTCCTCAATAGTCCTTACTTTCCGATTAGCCTCAAAGCACATTTCTCCTCGACACTGAAGCATTATCAGGACTCTTTCTCACATAAGATTGGCGTTAAGTGACGGTAATGCTGTCACGTCAAGTGATGGTATTGCTGTCGCGTTTCGTTTGGTTTGTGAGACTTTCCAGTGCCGGCCATTAAGCCCGCATTTAAAGGCCGCATCTGCTAGCCTCCTGGTGGTGCAGATGTCCTTGAGCATCGGTAGTGACATATGTGAACCGTCTGCTTGTTTGTCCCTTATTACATAAAAAAGAGAGTATTTAATAGTTTAATAGTAAGGAAAATTAAAAAAAACAGTATTTAAAATAGGTATATAATCTCAAATTCACTGGCATAAACCATTACATCCTTCGCCGTTGTATTGGGCGTCTATTGTAAAATATCCTTATTTTGTTGCAATTTCGTCTTTAAATACTCTTGAAAAAGATTCAATTTGAGGATACTAGTGGAAATTGCGAATGTAAGCTAATACTTTCAGCATGTTTTATGGCGCTTTCACAACTAAATGTTTGAAACGGCCCGAGGAAGTGGTTAGGTTGAACTCAACGTTGTTTTAAAGCGAGATTAAATAAAGCTTACTTGATATATAGTGTCCTAAGATAGGATAAACTTGGGATATTGCGTTGAAGGCGTATTTACTAGCAATCCTTGGTTTGACCGTGTTTTTGGGTTGAACCAGGTTACTAACGACCCAGGTGCAGGTTTGAGGGCTCCTATGCACCTTAATGTTTGCCTACACTGCTATGTTTCAATTCTTGCCTAACCGCATTTTGATATGGTCCTACTTGTGTAAAGCATTCCCAGAATTAAAATATATTTTATATATGTATAAGATTGTCCTATCACAATGTTAGTTCCTATTACAATACTCCTCCTAAACGGCTAGACCGATTGTTATGAAAAATTTTGTACGTATTTGGTAGGTTTTGATAATAGGTCGTAAACAATTTTTTATACACCTTCGTGATGAGGGTGGCTTACGCGGAGGACGTACAACGTCGCGGGGTGCACCTATTTAAGTATATAATGTTAATGAGGTCCCTTAATCCTCTGCCCGTCATCTAAAGGAACTTCTGTACCACTTCTACTGCATATAAATTAGCATACGAAAGCTTGTAAGATTCTTTAAATTAAGTTTTGTGAACACGCTGTTGGCATACCTATTTAAATAAAATAAAATAAATTAAAAAAATGTCCTATGAAAGTATATCGATATATATTAATTATTAACGTATTTGGTCAAAATAAAAAGTGGTCAAAAAAAAAATAAGGAGACGAACGGCAAGGCCTAACAGAAATTCCAGGGATGAATCCTGAGGTGACCTTTCTTTTCGATGCTTCCATTAAAGTGTTATTCTTTTAAAAGAGATAATCAGAATTAAAATATGGAAAATGGCTACGAAATCTTAAAATCCATTAACTCGGTATAACAGGACAGCGCTGCTAAAGATTTAAAAGAAACCTTTTATGCCCTTCAAAACAATATCGTGAATTCGTGAACGAAAAATACATTTTCCTGAAATGTTTGCGCGACCCAAAATCTACGTAATATTCCAAATGATAACTTTGTACTCTAGACTCTGTTTTAGGAATTTCTTCTTTAAGCTATTTGTAATACAGTTTGAAATTAGTGAAGTGAAACTTGAGATAATTGATTTTAAGGTGTTGCAAAGAGCCTTCCAATAAAACCACTTGAGCGCCAAGTTCCTTGATTATATAATCAATACGTTACGATATTACGATTGGGCTGTTGGCGCACTTGGCAGTGACCTACTTCAAATCCGAGGGCATTTTTTTTAAAATCAGACTGTCCTTTGTTATGATCGCGCTGATTCTTTTAAATGAGCAAGTCCTTGAGAAACAAATCGTAAATAAATTCGTAATCCATATATTATATTATTATAATGACTGAAAACTTTCGGCGCCATTTCACGAAAATTGTGCGGACAGAGGAGTATGAAATTTGGCACAATTATTTAGACGAGGGTGTGCGAATACTAGTTTATAATAATATATAAATCTAAAGAGTTTTTTGTCTGTTTGTTTGAACGCGCTGATCATTTCAGTGTTAGATAGCCCATTTGTCGAGGAAGGCTATAGGCTATATTTCATCACGCTAAAATTGAATCAATTTTTGTATATAATTTTTCGCGGACGAACTCGAGGGCACCGCTAGTATTTTTTGTAAAATATGCATTATAAATATATTAGACGAAAACTACACGCACACCAATGCCAAACGATTTACGCACACTTGTATACATTTAACTATAAATTGGTGGCAAAACGTAGTCATAACTACCATCACAAAATACCAAGGTATTTCTTAAGTATGACATTTAATGTGATTAAATTGTCAAATGTCGTTATTGTCATCCGTAGCCAGATATAACTTTATTTGAATGATAATTTCAATGATTATGTATTTAAGGACAAAAATGTAAAAACACTTTGACCTGTGTGCCTCCGGCATAAGAATAAAAAAGAAATTACATAGCTTTAAATAAGCACATAACGAATGAGTCGAATGGCAAATTTTATTTTTATTCTTTTTGTTGAAACCTTGTTAAAACGAGGATAACGAATACAAAGAGTTATGGTCAGAAAATCTATCACTATCGTATGAAAAAATCGCTAAAAAATTGTTACAGCTGACAAAATGGCATAAAACCTAACAGTTGCCTAATAAATATAAATGTTTACAAAACCACGACGGCCGACATCATCGCGCATAAATCACGGCAATTAAGAGCCGAACTTTTTGCGTTGAATCCACGAATTCCCTAAATCTCCCATAAATCCAAACCGAAAGTTGTCAACGCAAAATCGTCGGCGGCGAGCAGTTCTAAATTCGAATTTTGTATATGGAACGTTTATTAACTGCCAGTCTGACATGTTAAAACAGATGTTCCGCCTTCGCTTGACGGATGGGTCAGGCGAGGTCGGCCGCCATCTTGCGAGATTCCCGGTTGTCCCCGGGGTGCCTGTCAACGGGCAAACGAAACAATTACCGGGATCGTGACTTGATGAACCATGTTAATGTAATTTGAGATATTTTCTTGCCTTCTTTAACAACTTGTTTTCTTAAGAAGCGTCCTTTCAAAATAAATGGGAGTCACGCAATTGTAGCGCCTATTTACTTTACTCGTTTACCTTACTGAAATAAGAAATTGTAAGCGTACACATTATATTAACATACAAGTATAAACTTGATACTCTTCTTGAACTAACTCTCAATATAAATTGAGAGTTAGACCTATGTTCTAGAATGTGATTACCGCATTCAGATGATGTGATTTTTTAAGATATATCGCTCATTGAGTAAAAAAAAGAGTATATTATAAACACAAGAAATGTAAAATAACATTACAGTACGTATAAAAATTGAAAATATATTTTTCAAAGCAGACTAGCCTTTTACGTTTTGTACTGTAACGGACACCGATTCTAAGTCTAACAAAAACTAAAAGAAAACAGCTTTGATACGCCGCACCGGGTATTTAACAAAATATTGCAGTATTCGTTTAACTAGCACCTTTGAGGCCAATTTAGAAGGTAGACGTGCGACTTTTATACCATACTAGTTGTTACGTTTTCGCCCGCGTTAAAATAGGTGAGAAATTTTAGCGTAATGATATACTATACCCTTCTATACCTATAGCCTTCCTTGATAAATGGGCTATCTGACACAGAAAGAATTTTTTTTGAATGCTGTATGTACCTATAATAGCGTTGGAAACTGAACGGAATTCATAATTAATTAAGTTTTTAAATGTATTTTCCACATGCTGCTGGTATATGTTTGTGTAAAAATAAATAAAGGACAATTTAAGCATTCCTCGCAGGTTTGTGAATTCTAAGCAAAAAAAATAAATACTCAAAAACCGACGCTACATTGTTAACTTTATATAGACAAACAATTTCGTTTCAGAAGTCATGTTGAAGTTTTCGATATAGCGAAAGTTTTTGAGTCTCAGTTTATTCGCTGTGTTGCTCTGCAGATGTGCGAAAAGTTACTGTCGTTAGAGTTACTGAACTTAATGGAGACAAAAGTTATTAATAGCAACGAAATTTTTTTTTTTTAAAGAATATTAGGAATACTTTCCAGGTATGTCTAATATTCCCTTTTCCCTCCTACTAAGCTTAAATTTAAAGGTTGTATTAGGATTGGGTGCAACAATACCCCAACGGCGGTGGGGTTTGAATGGGGTACCTTGCGGATTTCAGTCCATATCTTATACCGTTGAGCTATTGAGGCTCTTGCTGAATTGCTGAATTGGTTTAAGAAATTGCCTCTTCTCCTTACCTGTAGTTCCAGCTTCTAATTAAATGAATTTGTACACAACTTTAGGGTTACTTTTTGTAGAACCCTTATTATTTTATTAATATCAAATAAACATGATAACTCTTGGTATTCCTTATAGCATCAGTTATCTTCGTAAAAATCCAGGACAATCATTGTATAAAATAATCATTTTATAAACAAAAATGCGTCTGAACTCATATGAGATCGGCGTGAAGTGGCGGCAATGCTGTCACGTCAAGTGAAGGCATTGTTGTCGCTTTTCGTTTGGTTTGTGAGACTTCCTGGTAGTCTAAACTCATCATTAAAGGCCGGCAACGCATCTGCTAGCCTTCTGGTCGTGCAGATGTTCATGGGCGTCGGTACATTGGGTTAGGTTGGTTAGGTGCCTACTCGTTTGTCCATTGTAACAAAAACATCTTTAAGATACTCAGTTTGAACCTAAAGAATATAAATATGCACAAGTTTTACTACACAATTAAAAAGTGTACTATTCTATGTGTACATTTCAAACATAACTCACTACACAGAGTGGCTACGACTCAAAAAATCTGCAACTTTCCCGTACACATCGCAGCGCCGACACGTTGAATTCGCTCCGTTGACAAAGTGCTTTATTTATTATTTTTTAGCGGCGCTCATATTTCGTGAGGGACGCTTCATTAGACGCGGTGGCCATTCCGCTCACGTTCGCGTGAGCTTAATTTCGTTAACTATTTTGTGTCCGACCGAAATGAAATTTTCACAAGTTACTTTTCTCTACGCTCCGTTCTAATTTTCTTTCTTTCCTTTCGCTTCATTTTAACCGCGAAATTGTACAAGCGCTACCGACAAATTAATTTTAGAATTGCCCCGTCTTATTTCCCTGCCTGACTAATTCCGCTGGCAACTTCTATACCAAGCGTTGTAATTATTAACTAATTTCAAAAATTTTCGATATTAATACTAAATATTAAGTTTAGCTGAACGTATATTTGGCATTCGACACTCCCTTTAGAAAATCACTAGAGATCGCCAGCTGTTCGAAATTCGCCCACAAACCTTATTGCGTATAATGACAAATATTGTTCTATGCACAGAAAAATAAAATTTGACAGTTAATATGAAATACGACTGTCACGAAAACGCTTTATGCATGTATGTGTAAATGGTGTAAATCGTCTCGCATACATATGTGTGTGTGCTGTTTTATTTTAATAATTTAGTATATAAATATTAAATAATAATCATAAATATATAGGACTATATGACACACGGACGTCTGTTCCTAAGGTAGATAACTTAATGTCTGTGTTATAGGTAACAGCCGCCTGTTAATAAATTACCGAGAAATTGAACTCGTAAGTTTTATTAAATAAGAAAATTATACCTGCAGATTAAAGAAATATATATATTACTTATATGAAATAATCAATAATTAACGAGAAAATCTGATTTTAATTAATGTTCTTAAGGGTGTTTGGATGTTTCTATGTTGGCCTACGTATTGTAGGTGTAAAGTGCGCGAAAAGTTCTCGGCGCTGTAAATTGTGTGAGTATAGATCAGCGCAACTTAATGAGGTGCCAAATTTTACCAATTATCCTCGTTATTAAATATTTAGTTTTTTAGTATAATTTGTTACACCTTTGCGCTTTGCCGACTGAAACGATGGATTGATACGCAATAGTTGTACCTGTATTGTAAAGAAGCTAATAAAACTTGTATTTCACTCTTTAGTTACCCTAAACGGATATAGTGCAGTCGGGTTATATTTTTTTTATAACTTAACTTATTTTATGTGGCCTAATATTTAAATTATACGCAATACGTAAAACGAATCCCAATATTTAAATTTTTCTGTTTAACTATAACCTCAAAAATGTCATTATTTAATGTGGGTATTGGATTTGGCCCACATACCTTTTCATACTTTGTGTAGTTTTTTAAGACTCCTAAAATATCAATCGGAAGAAAGTATGTCAAACTAAAACACCATGATTAAAAGACGACAAAAACACCGTGTTCCATATATTTTAATGGCTTAATTTTCCTTTTAATTTTCTTGCTTTTGTTTGCGATGTGAAATTAATGTCTAGTAAGACACATATGAGAAGATGGTTATTCGCATCTGCCATAAACGTAGGTAAACGTACCCTTTTACCTGTAAAACATTTTCCAGGGTACCAGCTTCCAAGGAGCACAAGAGATCTCCGTATTTAACCGGAGATAAAAGGAAGAAGAAGAAGACTTAATACATCCAGAGTCGAGACGGGAATTGAACCCACAATCCCCGGAGCAGAAGGCAGGGTCACTCAAAGGTCAAATTTTATTTCTAGTTTACACAACCTGTTATCCTATCCTTTAACAGAACTCTATCTAACTTTGACCTAAAAAGAGAAAAGTAATATGCAATTCTGTAAACCTATTGCCACATTGTGCTCCTATCAAGTGAACAAATGTATCTGTTGAAAATTTTCTTGCGACTGTCTTCTAAAGACTTTGTAAAGAAAATTTTTAAGCGTGTCTTTTCGCGCTCACTTAACACATGCGAACGCACACCGTTGATTCAAAGTTAAAGTCACATTGAAGTAACACAAGTGGAGAATTCTGCAGTCGGCGAAATGGAAGTTTTTATTATTATTTCCCTTTTCCATTACCGTACTTAAAACAAACCTAATAAGAGGTATAATAAAATTATTAACTCCCCGGAGTAAACTGTGTTTCCGAGATCCTTTTAAAATAGCTAGAGAGAAATTTTTGTTACGTTCTATTTCGCTACCGGCTTCGCGATTTGGGTGATTTTACCGAACTTGAGTAAAAAACTTGGTTGTTTTCTTTCTTTTTTTTTTTTCAAAATTCCCAGTTTTTGAAACAATTCTATTTTATATCTAACTGGCTGTGCCCACGACTTCGTCCGCGTGAAATAAGTTAAAAAAATAGATTTAACTTTAGCGTGATGACATATAACCTTCCTCGATAAATGGGCTATCTAACACTGAAAGAATTTTTCAAATCGGATCAGTAGTTCCTGAGATTAGCGCGTTCAAGCAAACACAGAAACTCTTCAGCTTTATATATTAGTATAGATTAATCTGGACGTGTACATGTGGACTGGACTGGTTTTGATTAAAAAATAAAGACTCCGAAAGGCTAGTGTAATGCTGAATGCATGCATGCACGCATGCTCTTAGCAAAAGCTTTGTGTTTGAAGGACAAATAAAAATATATTCCATCACGGCGTTTACAGATTATACACACTACATACAATCAGTCATTTCTTAAAAAATGGATACGGAACTGTAACGCACTTGCGTAAAGTATCCTTAATGCCGGAGCCAGACATAGCTCACAGTTCCATTTCTTTTATTTCAGAGAAGATTTAAAGGAAAAGAAGAAAAGGAAGAAAAAAGTCGAAAGACCATTTAAAAATAGTAAACAATTCAGATTTATTTGATTCTTAAACGTAAAAATATAATTTCATAAAATATCCGACCAGTGTCACTTTTATATGGAAAAGACTTGAAGGAGGTTGGTTATTAAGAGATGAGCCTAAATTCGGGCAAGACAACGTCTGTCGGGACCGCTTCTTATGCCGGAGCCAGACAAGCTCGAAATGTTTGTACATTTTTGTCCTTGAAGACATTAAAGTACTACAAAACTTTGCGCAGCTACTTCTAAGTCCCCGGCCGCACTACATGATTATTGAAATGATTATTCAAATAAAGCTAAGTCTGGCTCCGGCATTATATCTCAAAACAAAACAGATCAGATGTATGAGACCGCTTACGGCGTTCTCTCTGGCATTTAATAATCGATTGTTCGTGTTCGCAAAACACGATTTCAGATTTAATATCGAGCGAGACCTCTCGTCTTGACACCTACGAGATATTTCGGTGCATCGGAACTGCAATATTGAATGCGGCATTATAGCCATCTAAAAAGTATAAACGGAATTCGTCACCGTGACTGACGCTTTACATGTCAATGGCGTGCAGTCTCTCATACAAGCTACGCAATATCAGTCCACTCACAAAAAGACCCACAATAGACGCGGGGATGCAGAATGGGGCATGACTCAGGCATTATTTTACTATCAGTCAAGATGACAGTAGTATTTTTCGCGGCTACCGACCGACGCCGAGGCGTCGTCTCAGCGTCGTTTATCATCCACTCCGCTGCCGTGGCCTAGCCCTTACTTATTTATGAATACACCCTCGGTAAAAGTAAAGAGTCATTCATATCAGCCGCTCGCGAAATTGGTCCTCGGGTTTTGCGGAAGATGTATTAATTAAACGGCACTGGAGATACAACGTACGACCTAATAGGAGAAAAGCAAATGATATATATTTTTTCATAATGGTACTCTAGTGTTTTCTTTTTTAAGAGTACTAGGGAATTATTACGGGTACTTAATATTTACGTTTTTCCTCTATATTAGCGTTCGAAGTGTGAGCCACAATTTATTCAGCCGAAATATTATTACGTGAAGCGAAAATTCTCGGTACAATTTTACGAAAATTTCACTAACGGAAGAGTTTGAAACTGGGCACAATTATCGTTAATGTAGTGTGCAAATTCTGATATTTTTATATCATATGCATTACTAATAAATGAAATTATTAAAAAACAACACACACTCAACAATGCCAAATGATTTACGCACACATGTAAGCATTTTATATTGTGTAAAGCGTAGTCATGAGAATATTATGTATATTAATTGTCAAATATAACAATCTCGTTGTTCTAAGAGGTAGAGGCGTGGTAGGTAATGGCAAAAAATCGGCCAAAGTGGAGGCGGAATGTGGACGCAAAAGTCACAGACGCATCTTGGTAGAGTCTATTTATCAATTATGTTGCTTCTTCGGTACCGTTGTTTAATCCTGTGTCCTGAAAAACTTGTTTTGTACTTTTTAAGCTCATTAGTTGTATTAGTTGGGTTTAAGCTGTTACTTTTTATTATTATAATATCAAACGACGTGCTATTGTAGATAAGTATTTCAACTCGAGAAGTTAAGTATCGGTTTGACTGAAACCAGAAGTGAAACCGAATATTCGGCTATGATCGTAAATCGGGTTTCGGCCGGGCTTTACGTTGAGCTTATTGAGGGCGACAGCGTGACCTGAGTGCGGTCTCGTTGCAGCTGTGTCTATTATAACGATTTCGCCTCTAAAGCGTCGCTAACTGCGATCGAAATGACTTTTCCGACAAACATTTACGTAATGCTTTCGTTTAAAATAGTATATTACATAGTTATGTATACTATAGACCACCAACTGTACGTAATCGGCCACAAATATTATTACGTACAACGGCATATTTTTTTTTAAACCTGGAAAATGCATTTACGTACCCCAATCGACACTGTACCCGATCTTGGGTACAGTCTCGACTTGGAGTGTGGGGCTCGCCCGCTGGTTGCCGAAATACCTACTAAAAAACGAGGGTTACCCTCAACGTATGTTACTTTGCGGAACTCTTAAATTACTTTGGAACGCGGCATGAGACAGTGCAGGACCAAGACAAGTAGCGCAAAATCCTGTTGGTGGCCCAAAATCATGATGAACCGCTCCAGTGAGTAAGTACTTTGTTATACAATTTGTACAAAAACGAGTAAGAATTGGCGCAAAGTTGTAGCGAGTAATTTAAGCCTCAACAAGGCATAAAAATTTTCGCAACTTATCATCTCGCCCACACGAATGACAGATATAGACGAACATACGCCTTTTTTGTTGTCAGTGTCCGTCTACTGGTCTATCTGTCTGTCTGTTTGTACCGTGTAATCTCCGAAACGGCTAGATCGAAGACATCGAGATTTTCACTGGTAGGTACACAAGAAATAATATAGGCCACTTGAGAATAAAATAATGACAAAACAAAAAAGAAAACCCTCAAAATGAACAAAATCACTTGATTGAAGAGGACAATGTAGCGGGATACAGCAGGATATACAATAAAAGTGGTTCACTTACCTCTTTCACCGACAAATATGTCGTCAATATCCACGAGTATCCACCGATCGAGGCTTAAACTCAGCTGCCCATGGCTGAGGTAGCTCAGCGCGTCCAGGAACAAAAGCCGGTGCAGCCAGAACTGAAGGCCAGACCCGAAGAGCACTCGCTGCACGCCGTCCAAGCGACCGTGGTCTTGAACAACTGTCGCCAAAGGAAGTCGCTCCTCTGGACAGAAAGATTACCGTGTATTTAATTTAAAAATAAAAACAGAAAATTATATAAATATAATTACAGGCCTATATGATACACGGAAGTCTGTTCCTAAAGTAGAAAGCTTATTGGTAAAAGACGCCTATTATACACAAATATTTTTTTCTTGTATAAAAATATAAATACATACATGTAGACACCCAGACTCGAGGCGGGAATCGAACCCACGACCCCCGGAGCGGAAGGCAGGGTCACTGCCCACTGCGCCAAGGGGCAAGCCAAATACTGGCAATGACAAGTCCCCTCCGCGACGCGAATGTCGGGCAAATCCGATTTTTAATCAAAAGGCACGTTAATAATAATAATGACAATCCTTTATAACAGTTAAATTAAATATATATGTGAAGATATATAAATGAAGATTTAATTGATAAAAAATTCTCTAGATAAAACGCACCCTATGTCTTTCTGCATCAAACATACAAACTAACATAACGAATATTAGCACTGTTAAGAAGTTATTTTTCACTCACGTTTGAGCAATACGTGTGCGGCCTCAATTTTTATTTTATTTTTAATTTCACTCTCTTTTTAATTTCAAATTCCAATTATAATTTTTTTAACAAGTTGTACCATAGCAGCTATAATCAGTAGGCAGAAACTCTTTCTTATTTATTTACCGAATTACAGATACGTGGCAGTAATTAATTTTTCCTGTTGAATTAATTACAAAAATAATTGATAAATATACAAATATCGGAGAGAAAATGAAATCTCGCATACGCAGCTCGTTAACGAACGTTAAAACGTATGCCTAAAATTGTTATGAAGAACATTCGTACATCAAATATTAACGTAAGCAATTATTTTCTACAAAACCGGCAAAGTTGTTAGAGGTTTCTTAGGGTCGAGGCAGACTAGCGACTTCGAGGAGGCATCTTGTGCCGGGGCAAACTAGCGACACCAGTCGACGATTTTGTCGGTTTTATGTAACGGATATACCACTTTTATGTCGGAAATAATATAGTATAGCATAATGTGTTTGTACATTTTTGTCCTTGAAGACTACAAAACTTTGCTCAGGTACACAAAATCCCGGCCACACTACATGATCATTCAAATGAAGCTGTCTGACTTTTAAAGTAATGTAAGTTAGGCAACTTATTCTAATTTTATTAAAACCAAAAGTTGTGTTATTTCAATATTTGTAAAAAACGTTTAAGTACTTCGGTCACGCTGGAGTTCGACTTTTGTTTAGAATGAATAATAGTATCTGCTTTTCCACAATAACGGTAATATCCGAAGAAGAGTTTCATAACACCCTGTACGACGATTGAACGAAGTTAACTGCGGAATGAATTGCGACACAATACCCTAAAAGTGTCTAGTCTGCTTCGTCTGTTATATAGAAGACTTAAAAGTCTGTAGTACATTGGGAAGCAATCGTCAACAAAATGTTGACGCGCAAAACAAGTCAACGACCCGCGCCGCGCTACCCCTGTTACGAATTTTTAAGTTTTATTTACATTGCAGTTTGATGTAAAAATATTGAAGAAAATTATTTCTGATTTAAAATCGTATTCAGTTTTAAAAAATGGTAAATAAAATTGTACATTTCAAAAAAAGCCCGACGAAAAATTTCACCTCTGATTAAAGAAATTCGCCCACAAACCTTTTTGCGTACAACGACATATATTGTTTTGTGCACAGAAAAATAAAATTTGACACTGAATACGTTTTGACAACATCCAATACGTGTGCGGGTAAATGGTGTAAATCGCTTGGAATTGGTGCGTGTGTGATTTTATTTATATAATTTAATATATTAACATTGCATATTATACAAAAAGGATTCGCACACCTTCCACTATATGAGCTGCAATCGTGTCAAATTTCATACTCCTCCGCGAACGCAATTTTCGTAAAATGGTACCTCAAATTAAAGTAATTTCCTAAGTGGTTATAATCATCAAACAACTATACTTTAATAAGCAAGGGTCACAGCTCGCTGCTGAAGAGCACTCGTGACCCCGCCGTCGCTTCAAATGGAAAACAAACTCTTGTAACTGAGAGGTGACAAGAACTTTAAAAGCTTTGAGCATTCTTAAATATTTTTGCAGACATTTGTTAAGAAAACCTTCACTATTCTGCGATGAAAGCGTTGGATATAAATGTTTACATATTTGAAAACGTTGTTTATAAGACAACGACAATATACAAGTCTAGACAAAACTAAATGGGACACCAAAGATGAGCCAAGCCAAACTAAGTCAATTTCAGCTGAAACGATCACCAATAAGCCAAGCCAAGCTATGTCAAGTTCAGCTGAAACGATCACCGATGAGCCAAGGCAAGCTAAGTCAAGTTCAGCTGAAAGGATCACCGTTGAGCCAAGCCAAGTTAAGTCAAGTTCAGCTGAAACGATCACCGATGAGCTAAGCCAAGCCAAGTCAAGTTCAGCTGAAACGATCACCGATGAGCCAAGGCAAGCTAAGTCAGTTTCAGCGGAAACGATCACCGATGAGTCAAGCCAAGTCAAGTTCAGCTGAAACGATCACCGACCTGTCGTGATCAATAGTCTTATACTGGACCGCGTTCCGTTTTAAACTGTAACTAGTATAGCAAATGAAAAAGAAACACCTTTACAGTATACAAAATTGACGTTACAGCTTACAGTGCTCGCAGTGTATATCGGAACAGACACATAGTGTTGTAGTTTGTGAAAAATCTATAATGCAAACATTACTTATTCAATTAATGTTTGCATGTCAATAAATTGGTTAAATATTCAAACTATAATCCTATGTATCAACTAATGTCACATGTTGTTATACAAATAAATGATTTATGATTTACGATATATCGTACAATAAATCGCAACACCAATAAAGTGTTTAGTGTCGGTCAGATTGAGTGCGTACATTGTAAGCAAGACGGTAAAATACGAACCATCTGAGCATCGCATACGAACTTTATTTACGATGGACGCTTCTTCAATTTCACGCTGTATTTACTTTCACTGAACACTACACTAGTTATGCTTCGTTCAAATTGAATCCCAGCAAGCTACCACTAAATATATAAAAATCTCGTTTAATTTTTAAGATAAAGATTCATAAATACCACCACCTTTTGTAAAATAAACTGTAATTATTTTGCGAATAATAGATCTTAAATTTGGTAAACTCTAAAGTCCTATTGTTCTATGTTCTGGGATAATAATGTCATGACATATAATACCGGAGCCAGACATAGTTCAAAGTGTTTGTACATTTTTGTCCTTGAAGTCCACAAAGTACTACAAAAATTTGTATAGTTACACAAAGTCCTCGACCACACTACATAGTTGAAAAAGGTTCAATTTTAGCGTGATGATATATATCCTATAGTCTTCTTCGATAAATGGGCTATCTAACACTGAAAGAATTTTTCAAATCGCACCAATAGTTCCTGAGATTAGTGCGTTCATGTAAACAAACTGTTCAGATTTATACATCATTATAGATACGCATTTACCAAAGTAATTTTATTTCTTTATATGAGGCATTTCAATTTTATTTCATCCTATTTGTTTATATGCATAGTCACTGCAAACTAATTTCGGCAAAAAAACGGCAGCATCTATGAACGTTTTACACGATAGCTTCATATGTTCAAAGGCAATTACAGTTTCTCATTGTGTTGATTTGAATTGTAGAATGATTGTGGTTAAATAATCTCGTGCCTTTTCGTGGCGGGCGTCGTCGGTATAAAATAGTTCCAACAATGGTTAGCCGGTGGCGCGAGCGGAATTCAACCAGACTGAATGGCCCGCTGGACAATGCAACCAATTGAGTGCGCTAAAAAAGATGTGCTTCAAATAAAGCCAGCATTTTGCATGTTTTTATAGCGTTCGAATATTAATGCTATGTCGCTATATATTTTTTAATAAAGAATGCTATAGGTATACCTGATATTTCCGTTTTGGTTAAATAGCCTTGTGACTTTTCGTGGTTGGCGTCGTTGGTATCAAATAGTTCCAACAATAGTTAGCCTATGCCACGAGCGAAATTCAACTAGGCTGAATGGCCCGCTGGACAATGCAACCAATTGAGTGCGCTAAAAAAGATGCGCTTCAAATACAGCCAGTATTTTGCATGTTTTTGTAGCGTTCGAATATTATTGCTTTGATGCAATTTTTTTTGAATAAAGAATACTTTAGGTATTGCCTAATATTCCCGTTGTGGTTAAATAACCTCGTACCTTTTCATGCTTGGCGTCATTGGTATCAAATTGTTCCAACAAGGGTTAGCCTGTGGCACGAGCGGAATTCAACCAGACTGTTACGGCACGGCCCAGCGGGCAATGCAACCAATAGAGTGCGCTACAAGAGATGTACCTTAAATGCCGCCATTGTTTTGCTCGTTTTTTATAGTCTTCCAGTATTTATATCGCC
This sequence comes from Charaxes varanes, assembly GCA_024363005.1. Classification (NCBI taxonomy): domain Eukaryota; kingdom Metazoa; phylum Arthropoda; class Insecta; order Lepidoptera; family Nymphalidae; genus Charaxes; species Charaxes varanes. The sequence continues at coordinate 2,739 of JANCMC010044708.1, read as the reverse complement.
ATTTATGCAACGTCGGATTTCCTTTTGTTTTTAAATATAGAATACTAGAAATAACTTAGTTATGCCTAATTATTTTCTTTGTTAATAAATACATTTTTAAATATTAATTGCCGATTTAAAAGTAATTAAAATAAAGTGTATTGAAATTTAATTTGTTGGTAAAGGAAATAAAATATAATGTACAACGTCAACAAAACAAATTCATAACGTGGCCCGCAATGCGGATGCACTTTGACCCTATTAGATCTTTTGCTCTTGGCGTTCCTCGCCACCAGGTTTATACGAATAGATACCTACTTAAGCAGAAAATTGTTCTATTGTTTAAAAAATAAAAATAATTACGCTCTATGGGCTAGTCATTTCGGGGCAGAACCTATGGCGGTGAGTCAATGTACCATTATAGCCCCGGGTGGCTTAGTTTCGTTCGTTATTCCATTGCGTGCACAGAGCAATTATGACACGGAATGTTGAACAGATTGTTGCCTACAGTGTATACTCTATATTTTTATTTTTTTTATTGTTCAACACAAAGAGCTTAACAACGAAATGACTGCAACACTTAATGGGCCTTGAATTAATTCGAGTCTACATTACCGGAGCTTTTACCTGACTCCCTTGTAGTTAACAATATGAATTTAATTGTAGACGTACGTACTAGTGAGTAAAGGCTTAGTGATTATATAATTGCTTTTCTCTCATAAACGTTATAAAATACCAATAGAAAAACTTCTTCCAATCAAATCTAAAGAGGTTTTATTCAAGTAGAATTTTAAAAGCTCTTTTGAATCGTGAGATATTTTAAAAGCTATAAATGATTCAGAAAATATTTCCGAACGGATACGACTTAGGGACCTTCAAGAAAAGAGCATACACATTTCTCAAAGGCCGGCAACGCATCTGCGATTGTCCGTGGGCGTCGGTAATCACTTAGGAGTACCGCCTGCTCGTTTGCTCCTTGTTACATATAAAAAAAACATCGGGGGAAGGGCAAATGTTTTGTGACATCACAAGTTAAAATTTAAAAAAAGAAATAAGTGTAACTTTAAGAAAATGTGACAGCATGTGATAAGGACGGAGGCGGACGGGGTTAGTTAAAAAATCGTTACGTAAATCCATCCAAACATAATCTTAACTTAGTACATTTATTACTACTGTTATGGTCACGTGACAGTATCAAAGAGCATACATTGAATTCTGCACTATACAGGTCAGTATATGGCCGCCACATTGCACGCTCCACACACACGCAAACCCATTCCAACCTTCGACACAACTCTCAAAACGAAACACCGTGTCCCAAAGTCGTTCTACATTTAAACACAGTTTTTGCAGTTGGAACATCTACCACACATTATTTAATTAAACGACTTCAATCACGACATAAACAGTGTCAAAAAACCGCCAAATTCAAATGAAGTGTTTACAGCTGGAAAACATTAAAGAAGCACTCACTATACGATTCGGCAGCGTTATAACTGACGTGGTCGTATTGTGTTATTATAAGGTAAAAAATTCGACACAGAACTCATTTTGGAATACGTTCGATTTCGTGACAAGTTTATATTTACACTCGTAACGACCTTATCGCCGTGAAATAAGGTTTAAAACCCCTTGTTGGCAGTAAGTTTAATGATTGGCGGTAACGTTCCATGTTCGAAATGTTTGCGCGTGTGCGTAGATAACTATAATCTTTTTGAATGTAGTCGAGTCATATGAAACCGGAATGTCTTCCCGCTTTAGTTAGAAATTGTGGATAAGACTTTTGTAATAAATATAATAATTGTAATTAAAGAAAATTGGGTTTATTAAAATCCATAAGGTGACTAGTCTACTCTTCGCCCCTGTTAAGTATACCTATTCCTAGTGCAAAGTTAACGCTTAGTTAGAGGGGAAAGAGAAATATTAGTCCTGTTTAAATCATCAAATAATATTAAACATAATACAGTAATAAATTATTTTTAAATAAAAATAAAACCGCCTTCAAAAACAAAAAGGCGAGGCGGACTATACATAAAATAAAAAGTACTTTCATACGAATTAGTAGACACTTACTGATGTGCTGAAGTCGGTTAAAAATATTTTCTTAAGGTAAAGGTTATTCAGATGTAATTTACCCGTTAAAACAGTTTATATTATCTGTAAATTTATCTGCCTAAAGTGCACCAGTAGGCCGAATCTGGAGCAAAAACAAGCGGATATCAACAAAGGTCAGCGTAGACTGATTTAACACCTTCAATGGGGTCAATAGGGTTTGACTAAAAAATACAACAAGAACCAGTTCAGTATCGTGTTTTATATTATTAATTGAAACTTTAAATTGAACCCATAATTTTATCAGATACACTCCTCATCGTATATTTGCAACTACAGTTGAGTGCTAAAAGTGCTTTAGTCTTTTTTTTTTCTTTGTAGTTTATATTTTCTTGTCACAATCTCAGGTAAATTATTTTTTACATAATTGAAACTGTCCTTCCATATATAATATAGTTTGATGGATGTGTATAACATAACTGTTCACAAAATTAATAATGTTGAATCTCTCGATCTCCGGCGCTATCTTGGAGTGCAAATAGTATGTCTACATTAACCGACATTGTATTAAATTTTGACGTTAACTTCTAATTATTTATTAATATTGATTTTAAAATCATTTTGTCAATTATATTGTATTGTATGGGTGTTCTTTACTTGAAATAAAATAAAATTTAATTTAACTTTAATTAATATTTATAATACTAA
>JANCMC010044701.1:6777-25420 GCA_024363005.1 Charaxes varanes | reverse complement strand
GATGCGCTGCCGGCCCTTAATGACGAGTTTAGGCCACCGGGAAGTCTCACAAACCGAACGAAACGCGACAACGACACTATCACTAGACGTGACAGCGTTGCCGCCACTTCACGCCGATCCTATGTGAGAAAGAGGTACTGGTACCCGGACGCGCCGGCACAATTCGGCTACAAGCATGGCGCTACCTCTAATTATATTTTTTAATTAAAATTAAATAGAATAAAAAAAATTCTCATGACTTATTGATTCGCTTAGATATTTCAGTGGCATAATTATTCAATAAAAAAATGGCACCCACGCTTACATAACATAATTTTCGGGTAAACTTGTGCTTAGTTTAAGCTCCTTTCAATTACTCATTGAGCGCGCAACTTCAATGTTTTTACGCCAGTGATGATGCGTGTAAATTTGCCTTCTTTATACTAGAAATTTTACGCGTAACTTAATATCCTTTTGTGCCAATAATGATGCGCGTAAATTCAACTTCCATACGCTAGTTTAACAAGTAATGTCAGCTTCTTTAAGTAGCCTCAGGTTGCTCTTGGTTTTTGTTGGGTCCCGTAAATGAAATCCGGCTCGAAAGACCAAACCTGTTGGGTCCCCTAAATAAAACTATCCTGTAATTGTTGCAGAATTTATTGTTTCTGTTGTAGATACAAATTTTGTAGTTATTACCGCTGTCGCTATTTATGATCACGAGAAGGAAAGTTCCGGATTGTCACCTGACATACGTCATGACACAGATTAGTTAAAATACTCTGTGAAGTATTGAACAGTTGTAACAGTAAATACACTTGTCGTAGCAATTATTTTTCCTTGTAGCGTTATCCTGGTCTAGTATCAGAATCCGCTCAGATTGCAGAGGATATGACAGGTCAAGTTAAGATGTCCGCTTGCCGCCTGACGTCAATCTCGGAAATCCGACGATCTCTACAACCTCACGACTAATATCATTCAGTGACATTAATCGGGTCCCACTGTTTTGCGTGACTTCCGAAACGCGCAGGAGGTCGGATATTAAATATAAACCAGCGTTAGAATTGGTCACCCATCTATTGCCCGGTGGCAGCAAGAGCTACTTAACCTAGCGATCGATTCAAATTCTGACCACTGATTAGGCCACGATCTCCTCAAATCTCCTTCTCCTCTTGCCGTAGCAATTCACCTCTATTAATAAAAAGACGTTAAACCTTATCCTTCCTAATATTATAAATGTAAAAGTAACTCTGTATGTTAAATTTTTACTCCTAAATCGCTGAACAAATTTTGATGAATTTTGGTAATTGATTTAACTTTTTACCTCGTACTATATCGATGAATACGACCTAGGGCTTCATGAAAAGACCATACTCATTTCTCAAAGACCGGCAACACATTTGCAAGCCCTCTGGTGTTGCGGTTGCCCATGGGCGTCGGTTGTCACTAAGTTGCAACTCCTGCCCGTTTTCACCTTGTTTTATTATAAAAAAGAGATTGGACCTTAGAAAAGGACATAGACGCAAAATGCAATTAGAAACGGGTGACATAAGCGTTGTAAGCTAGTTTCTGATATATTCTTCTGAGGACTTGTCTCATTATAAATTATTACAGATGTAATAAGCAAACTCGAATGCAACTTCTAAAACTTTACTAGTTTTAAAACACATTTGTTAGGAATAAAATAAGCCCGCAAAAGTTCTTTCCAGCAGTTCTGCCTACAAGTTCACAAAACCTATGAGATAACAACGCCCATACAAAACAACTACTGTAAAGTGCCTCTTTGAATAAAGTTTACCATGAATGGTAGTTCTTGGCTATATTAAATATCAAGATAGCTTACATTAATTTTTTGGAAGAAAATTATGATTATAATTTATTAGTAATTTATAATTTATATGAGGAGGATTATATTATATTAAATAGAATATTTATTTTATTTCAATTAAACCTTCTCTGACATAAGCCTAATTAGGGGCAGCGCTACGCTTGCAATCCTTTTGGTCTCTTTCTTTTATAAGATCGGCGTGAAGTGGCGGCAATGCTGTTACGTCAAGTGATGGGATTGTTGTCGCGTTTCTTTTGCTTTGTGAGAGTTCCCGATGGTCTAAACTCCTCTTTAAAGACCGGCAAAGCATCTGTAAGCCTTCTGATTGTGCAGATGTCCATGTGAGTGCAGTTGACCTAAATGACTACTTAGGTAGGTTTGCTCGTTTAGCCCTTGTAATATATAAAAAAAATATATCAGTATAGCCCTTTTCGAGTTACGGCGAGACTAACAAGGAACGATATAATTTTTTGTTTATTAGATAAGATGTACTGCTTCTTATATATTATATATTAAATATATATATGACACACGAATGTCTGTTCCTAAGGGACACAACTTGATGCCTGTTTTAACAAACGCCTGTTATATATAATTTTTTTTTGTAGATAAATACATACATACATACATACATACATATATAGATAATACATCCAGACGCAAGGTGGGAATTAAATCCACGACCCGTGGAGCGGAAGGCACGGCCACTCCTAGCCTACTGCACCAACGGGCCACCTTCTGAATATACATATATATTAGAATAAAATGTAGGTACTGCTTCTAAACATAATATACATACATATGTCAAATCGCAAGGCGCCCATTAAGAATATAATGTAAACACCCGAAAACCGGGAAACAAACAAGAAAGAAACGCTCAAAAACCTAATCTACAACAAACTGTCGTTAATGTAACTTCCGCAAACTCTCCTCAGGGGCGAGATAATATTTTTCAACGAAAAACAAGCATTCTGCTTAAGGAAACTTGAGGTGCTTCCAACGCATCCCCAAGATCGTAACACCTTGATAACTCCTGACAAGCCGCTGTAATGTACTACATTATATGGCTCGTAAAAATGTAAGTCCATTCCGTCTCGTGATGAAATTCTAAATGTTTCATGTTTCGGAACAGATGCGATGTTGTATTGTTAACCTACTTCAAAAAAGGAGAGGGTTCTCAATTCGAGTGTATGTTACTTTTTATTATTTTTGTACGTATGTATAAACATACAAACTCTTCAGCGTTATATATTTTTACAAAAATTATTTAACATGATTACCAACTTTCTTATCACGATTCTTCATAAGAAAGCTTTTTTTTAATAATTTTATTATTAATTAAGTATACCTTAATTAATTCATACTTATATTATCAATGTAAAAACAACTCTGTCTGTTACGTTTTCACGCCTAAATCGCTGAAGCAATTTTGATGAATTTCAGTATAGAGATTGATCAGACCTTGGAGAAGGACATAGGCTACTTTTTGTCGCGAATATGAATGTGCGCACAAATAAACCAAAACCGTTAAAAATTTAACAAAATCACTGAATACACGTGGTCGAAGACACGGGTTACATCTGGTTATAATATTCTGTAAGAAATCGTTATTCTTTAATAACCTTCTATATTTTGAAGTCATTTAAAAAACGCAAGTCGCCCGCTAGACGGGGAAAATATATTTTAATTTTAAGATCCACTTCCACCCACACTTCACTTGAAGTGGCCACTTCGTTCCTAATTAAGGTCAAGACATCGAGAGGGTTTTCTCGTATTCATGAAAAAAAAAAACAGACGACCAAGAACGCAATCAAGTGTAAACTCCAGTTATACGATTTTGTAGAGCCAAAAGCTCTATGAAAAAAGTTCTGATGTAAAGGCAGAATTTTTCTTGCTCACATTTTTTATGCCTGTTCTATTTGAGGTTATACATTTTATACCACAGCAGACATTAAGGTATATATATAATTTATTTTAAGTTTTTTTATTATTAAGTATATATATATTTAATTATTAAAACTAGAGACCAGGTCGGTGTTTTATTGCCCCGTCAATATAACTCAGTCAAGGCACCGATCCCGAACACTTATGCTTACAGTATTGTGGTCACTGAAATGTGAAATTGTGTGACCAAGGGTTGGGGGAGGGTAAAAGGCTTTGTTACGTCACATAACAAAATTGAAATTGCTGTTTTTTTTTATTTTTTAAATTGAAAAAATTGTGTCGTCACAACAAGGGGGCGGGGTATAGAAAATGTGACCATCTGTGACAAGGAGGGGGGGAAGGGGTTAAAAAGTAGCAAAATCCGTGTTACGTAATTCAACATAAGTTGCAAAGTACGAAGTGTCGCGTTAGATAGACCCATTAGCAACTGATTAAGTTTCAAAACCTCAAGGTACTTTTACCAGTAATCGATTGTAAGTGAATTGAACATAATTGCATTTAACACCATCGTAGAAGCATTAAGTCGTTGAATAATTTCAAGACCATTTTCTGATAACATTTTGGGTCGTCACTTAGTGGTTTATAATTGTATACGTTACAATTTTAACATGGGTATTTTACTGCAAGAATAATAGAGAATATATCGCCATAATGACAACCTATATCAACCCACTGTTGAGTAAGGGTCTCCTCTCCCTTACGCCATAAAAAAGAATATACAAAATGCAAATACAAAAATACTTATTTCTCAAATAAGTTGATACATAAGATGTTAACAATGAGACCTCTGGTGTAGGTTAAAACCTGTATCTCAGGGATTTCGCTATCACCTCCAAGATATAAATCTAGTATTATTTAGGAATTTATACTAAAATTACTATAAGTTTCAGGAAAATAACTTTCTTAAAGGAATAAGTAAAATGTGTATATGTGAGTGAGAATGTGTGAGTAAGTATGTGTGTGAGAGAGAGTATATTATAAACGATAAGAAGATAAGAGAATATATTATAAACGAACTGTTTGCCGCAACCTCGTCTGCGTAAAAGTAATTTTATAAGAGCTCTCAGACCTCCTTAATTTCGCCGTATCGAAAAATTATTTTTTTAACGGATTTCTAATGTCTCCACGTCAAAATAACTCCTTGCCAAATTTCAACTTTGTCCGTCCCGCCGTTTTCGAGAATTTTTTATAGGTGACCCTACAGAGATCTTTCTTTATGTTACAAGTGGCAAACAAGCAGGCAGCTAATTGCCCACTGACGCCCGTGGACATCTGGACAACCAGTAGGCACACAGCTGCGTTGACGACCTTTAATGACGAGTTTAGGCCGAGATCGCCGAGGACCGAGCCGACCGAACAAGACAAGGGGCCAAGACAGATGTTTATCTAATAGTTTATCTAATATATGTTTTATATGACAATGACAACACTTTCATATAAAGAGCAAACGGATTTGAGTTCACAGCTTCCATCGTTGAGGTACTTAGGGTGAAATAAACATATGGAAGTTAGAGATGAACTTTCCCCAAAACGTCTTCTACTAAACATGTTATTCGTCAGATAATTCACACTAAACTTAGCAGCGACCTTGTCCCACCTTTGAACAAGATATATTAGCGAAGAATTTATTCTCGAAACAGGGAAAGCAATAAAAACAGCATGACGCTGTACGCGAATGGGGGATAATGGTAGATAGCGTAATGTTTTGCTCGAAACTTTGCCGAGTAAAAGGGAATATAAGCTGTGATAATGTATTGTTGTATAGTGGACCAAGAAATTGCTTTGCCACGCTAAGGTCGAATGTCGTATGCACGTTAATTAGTTAAAAGGCTTATTTTGGCTTGTTGTGCAATACGTTCAAAATAAAAATAACCCTTAGCAAAATTTTCTTTACCTAGGAGCTGTCATCCAAAATGGTAAAGTACTTATTGGTCGATTATAGGTATCATGTTTAGGTATATTTGTACACACACTAAGCATAGGACTTCCATAGGACCACGTTGCGCCACTTACCATGAAGGTTTTGCTAGAAACAAGTTCTTCGCACCGCGATACCAGTTCTGGGTTTCAATTGTCACTGAGGCTCTTAAAGTTTACAAGGGTTCCTCGCGCCCTGCACTGAGAAGTTGCAGTAAAAATTATTATAATATAATTTCTTGTATCTCTTCAGTGTTGAGATCCCGAGTGACAAACGGGTACAAAGATGGGCCCTCTCCATAGAAGAGTTGCTGTCGGACCCCACAGGACTGAACGAATTCACCAGTTTCCTGAGAAAAGAATATTCGCACGAGAACATTCGCTTCTGGTTGGCTGTCATGGATTTAAGAAGGAGTAGCACTAAGCAAATACCCAAGAAACTTGAGGATATATATGAGTAAGTAATAACACATTTTAACAATACTAATAGTTTTGTAGCTTCGATCTCTTACATCTTCTTCTTTCTGGCGTTATCCCAGTCTTGTGCCAGGGTCCGCTTAATTTGCAGAGGATGTAGCTGGGGGCGATTTAGATGACCGACTGCCGTATGACGTCATCACCGGAACCCCCACAATCTCACGACTAATATCACTCAGTGACATTCATCAGGATCTACTTACTGGTTTAAGTGCTTTCCGAAACAGGGAGGAGATCATAAGTTGTTTTTGTAACCAGAGTTAGAATGGATCACCGGGCGATATTGTTTATTGATTAATTGGCAATCCTACAGCGTTACCAGTACATGACAACAAGTTATACAAAATAAAGCATAAATAAAGCCAAAGGGGGATTACACTAAATAACATAAACAAAAAGAACAAAGTATTCGAATAGAAAAAAGTAGCAAACTAAGTAATAAGAACTGCTTTACCTAGTGATCGACTCAAATGCCAGGTACTGATTTAGCTATGACTTCCTGGCTTAGTTGTATTACATGTCATAGTACAAAAGAACGTTGATAATTTAAATATGATACCTGGTTAATAGAGACATCAAGGGACCTGCAAATTTGTTTCACTTAAAGAGGTTATTCCACTAACCCATTGTCTCAGACATCTAGGTATAACTGTTTCATTTACAGAGGCTAGAATACAAGTTATTTCAGTTATGGAGGTGCGATTATTAAATAAATAACAAATAAATAAATACATAGAACTATTTGTGACACGGACGTCTGTTTCTAAAGTTAGGTTAAAGTAAGGTTCATTAGAATCCACAACCGACGGAGCGAAAGTTAGGGTCACTGCCAACTGCGCTAACGGACCAGTCAAGAGTAGGTGTAACAGTAATGCTCTGATATGGTGATTGTACAATAATGTTCTGACATTATGTACAGAGAGTTCCTAAAGCCGGGAGCGCCGTGCGAGATAAACATTGACGGCGCAACGGCCGAGCGAGTGGCGGAGGGCATCCGCAGCCGGTCGCGGTACGCACTGGACCACGCAGCCGACCACGTGTACGGCCTCCTGCTGAAGAAGGACTGCTACCCTCGCTTCGTGCGCTCCGACCACTTCCAGCGACTGCTGGCTGAGGGCCGGAATGTGTATCAGAAGAAAGCCAAGTAAGTTTTTTTTTATTTTTTTCTATTACTGGGCTGGTTGGTGTTGTCCAAAGCAGCAGTGCCATAATCGATATTCGTTCACCGAGAGATACATATATATGTATGTTAATCGTGCCCAGAAAGTTCGCTATCTGAAACGTTTTCACCATCTGATGTAGAACTTGTATTTTCTTTCACTCAACAATAAAAAATTGTCACTTGGACGATAGTTTCCGTTTCGCAAAAGACGACAACAACAGTTTCTGCTGTATTCTAGATTCTTCAATTTCGGTGGTCAAGTGAAGAAGAAGCCCGGCTCCAGATAAAAAAATCGAAATAAATAAAAAAATTATTTTATGAAAATGATAACAAATTTATTTTCAATTTTTGACCCTTCAACTTCCTTAATACGCACTTTTTATTTTTTATTACATGTATAACAATAATGTCTAATATAAAAGAGTTTACGGAAAAGTAAGCAGTAAATAAAAATCAATAAAACAAAACTTTATTAAAATAATCAAAACTTGGCATTATTTTAAAAATGACTACTTGATACGAGATAAGATATCAAGAAATAATCTATTTATTAGTCACTTTCCATAAGGTAATCAGTAATGTGCAATTCTTTATAAATGTTTGATTGTGACAGACGTTGATAATAGTGTAAACGGGATTTTATGATTAACAACACGAAAATTTAATGAAAAATTTAACATCATTCTGTGAACGGGGTTTATAAGACTAAGTTTTTAAAAAGTGTTTTTTTTTTTTGTTTTAATTAATGCAAAGGTTTAACAGTGATAATGCAGTACGTGTCTTACGGATCTGTGTCGGTAAATGCTTTATTACTTTTTTCTTCAAGATTTGACGCTATAATAGTGATTTCCGTTTTTCGAATTGTATAGAAATGGTACTATACTTTAACATTCACCAACCAAATAGGTTTTCTTATATACAGTTAATTTTCATTCTACTAGTGACTTCATACTACTAGAGAAAATATCGAAAATTGACATAATAGTGAAAAAAATGACAGAAAATGAAATGGGGGCTTAGAACGCTGTCCACTTGATAGAAGTCATACTTCTTTTAAAACTTTATTATACAATTATTACAACTAATAGCAATCATCGTGAATTATGTGCCCCCAAGAAGAATGTAAAAAAGGCCAGTGTATATGTAACATTAATAATTAATCTCATTAAAAAGAGTAAAATTCTTTATTTTTAATTATAAACGATTAATAATAAGATAAGCATGAATAAAAAAAGACAAAAGAAAAACAAAAAATCTGCAACTTTTATATTCTAAGGGGAAACGGGCAGGCGGTTCACTAAAGTAACTACCGACGCTCATGGACAACTGCAACATCAACGGGCTCGCAGATGCGTTGCCGGCCTTTGGGGAATGAGTATGCTCTTTTATTGGAGGTCCCAAAGTCGTATCAGTTCGGAAATACCGAAGTTGGTAACCGATTCCACAAGGGAATAGTAAGCAATCAAATATATTATAGAATTCTTGTGTCACAGAGTTTGTGCAAAAATCCGCTGAAACAGCTTCACCGTGTAATACTTTGATTCGATTCAAACGTCTTGTTTGTTCTTTAAATCCTTTATTTGTGCTCTTAATCTAAATATACCATGGTTTATATAGAGGGAGGCCCCCACTACCAGTACAACCGATTTTCATATCAGTGCATCTTTGGTAGCTCTGAGAATCGGTGGTAAACTGGTTTTCAATTCTTACGTAAAAAGGGTGGTCCAGACGTACGAAGACGCAGTTTACAGCTAATCTATACTAATTTATAAAGTTAATTAATTTCTTTGTTTACTTGACCGCACTAATCTCCGGAACTACTCCGATTTGAAAAATTCTTTCAGTGTTAGATAACCCATTTATCGCGGAAGGCTATAGGCTATATATCACCACGCTCAAATTGTTTATCTAGCTTTACGCGGACGAAATCGCGGATAACAACTAGTACTATATAATACCTAATTTCATTAGAAATTCTGACTAATTAAAAGCGTCAAAGGTACTGACCTACTTGTATAAATATTAGTAATCACTACGCATTACTATGACCCAGTCAGTTGTAAGATTTGTAATTATTTTATTATGACGTACTTCAATACAGTGTACAGTGAAATTTGTCGTCATACGATTGTAAATTCTCAAAACTTTACGTGTAATTCTGTTAAAGGTGTGTAATTCTGTTAAAGGTGTGTAATTCTGTTAACGGCGTGTAATTCTGTTTAAGGTGTGTGTACTATTCGTAATTGGAATACGTCCGTAAGGGTAATTAACCGTATCCGATGTGCCTCAACGCACGTTTCGCTTCGACACCGAAGCATCATCAGGAGATAGACTCTACAAAGGTTATTCGTAATGTCACTTTACGAATAATCTTTGTAGAGTCTATCTTCGGATTAAAGCAAAGTAGTTTAGTTTCTCATGCATAAAGGTTACACTAATTAAAATTTTAAAGTTCACAGGTCGGCAACGCAACAATACTTTGCTCTCGAGTGAAATAATTAATTTCTACTTATTCATAAGAATTTATTACTACTTACAAAACAGTCGCGGGCCACAAATAAAAGTGTCACGGGCCACATGCAGCCTGCGGGCCATGCGTTGCCGATTGTTGTAATTAAATATATAACGTATGCATTCTTGCATATAATAACCACACAATAAATTAGACACAAGCTTGTATAATGACGTAAAAATGAACAAGTAGTATATGAAAAAATGTGCTTACTGTTTGTTATGAAGGAGTGAGACCTTCTGATAAAAGAACCTATCATCTTGTGAGAATAACAAATGCTCTGGATAAAGAGAAAGAAAGACTTTGAGTCAAAGCAAAAACTTATTATCCACATAGATCATTTTAAAAGTATTTATGAACGTCATATGTTAAATTATTATTAATTTTTAAATCAGTTTATACATAAATTGGTGATAAAATTTTCTACTAAAAAGCTAAGTTTACAATGGTTCTTCGCATCCTGTACTGGGATGAGCCCACAAGAATATTATTCGGGCAATTTTTTGATATCACCATTTACACAATTATTTAGATTTGGTTAGAGCAATTCTTTCCAATCGTTATCATCATTCAAATAATCATTTTCATTATATTGTATCCTATTATAATATTGATAATGTTTGTACATTTTATCTTACACATTGTATACCATTACATGATATAGTTAAATCAGAACCATAATTCTTTATTTGCCAAAAATTTGGTATTACAGTGCTGTGAAATATAATTGTGTTCAAGCACATTTAACTAACTTAACAGTATGCAAATTGTTATTAATAATTAAACATAAGTCATGAATTAAATCTTAAATGAAATATACATTAAAAGCCAGTAAAACAACAAATTATGATTTATCAAATGACTACAACAAATTATGATTTAGTTAACAAATACATGGGTTTAATTTAGAAAGGGCAATAAGAAAGTTTGTTAGAACAGTAAACAAATTTTCAGGTTGGCTGGGTAAAGGCCGATACGAAGGCAATACAAGCCATACACGTCCATGTGATAACTAATAACCACAGGGTGGGCGTGTCTCATAACGGACAGACGGTATGGAATTTACACATTAGGAATGTTCAGGAGGAGGACCGGGGTCAGTACATGTGTCAAATCAATACGGACCCGATGAAAAGCCAGGTAATTATAACGTGTTTTATATTCCATATTGACAGTAAGAGCCTTATTAAATTAATGGAATTCCATTATTGATATAGTATTGATATAAGTTATTAAAATTTATGGAATTCCATAATATCCATTATGTTAATATTAGTTTCCGAACACTTTTTAATACCGACAGCTGAATTTCACCATTGGACATCGCGTCAGAATTCAATTTATTAAAATTTATGGAATTCCATTATATCAATAATCTTACTCATATATGTAAAATAGTGGGTCCCATTTTGTGTCACTGAGTGATATTAGTCGTGAGATTGTGATGATGCCGGGGTATACGTCAGACGGTATTTGGTCATATTAACTCGCCCAACGGCCACATTCTTTGCCATTTAAGCGAACTTTTGAGGAGGTCGTGGCCTAATCAGTGGCCGGCATTTGAGTCGATCGCTAAGTTTAGTTGCTCTGGCTGCGATCGGACGATAGATGGGTGACCCATTCTAGCACTGGTTTATATTTGATATCTGACCTCCTCCGTGTTTCGGAAGGCACGTAAAAAATTTAGGAAAGAAAACGCTGCTTTTTCAGCAAAGAATGAAAGATCTTCTTTGTGTCCCATTAAAAAGTATAGCTATCTTCAAATATACGAACTGACAACATCGCCGGGTTCAGGAATACAGGAGTTGTAAAGTTTAACACCGCATGTATATTCAAGAACCTTCATAGTACTGTTGCCTCCTCGTTTCGACTGAGAGATTCATCTAAAGTATCTGCGGAGAACTTACATTTGGAGTATTAAAATTTCACAGCATTGTACTGCACGTACAAGTATCTGCCCCCTACTTTCTTTTTGTCTAGTTCTGATTTTGAATTAAACTCATTTACCTCATAAAAGATATCTTATGAATCAAAGCTAGCAGATGTGCTGCCAGTTTTTCACAAATAAAGATGCTCTTTTCATAAAGAATGTAACGGGTCGAAAATATATCAAAACTTTCAAGAAAAGAGCATACTCATTTCTCAAAGGCCGGCAACGCATCTGCGATCCCCTTGGTGTTGCAGTTGTCCATGGGCGTCGGTAGTCTCTTAAGAGTACCGCCTGCTCCTTTGCCCCTTGTTATAATATATAAAAAAATATATATAATTGATGGTTACTTATTCTAGAGAATTGTAGTGTTGGACTTTAAAAGGGCGGTTCATGGACGTATGCATCCTTACGATTTTCTTAAACCTTGTGTTTGACCATAAAACAGAAGTCCGTCTTCGGCGTTTGCTAGCGAACTATGGTGCGTAACAGCCTGGGTGTAAAACTGGCCAACAGGGTAAAACATATCACTACACTCCAAAATTAAAATCGTGGATGTGGTCCAAAACCGCTGCCAAGCCTAAATTACGATAGGGTTGGACATGTCTAATGTATGTCGAATAACTTCGCGGCAGATTAAGAACGAGAGGGAGGAATGACTGGGATCGTTATAGTAGAGGTTGACGACGTATAGCCTTAGACAGAACCATATGGAAAGAGGAGAGGCCTTTGCCCTGCAGTCGGAAAAAATAGACTCTAAATAATAATACTAATATTTTTGAGGGTAAGCAGAACCCAAAATTAAACATGTTTATGTGTCGTCTTTTTTTGTTATTAAATTTAAGCACCCTGGCATGAGGCCCGTGCCAATTGTTGTATAATATTTATCCCCTAATATTTTTTTTATCTTTTCTCTTGTATCGTTTCATTAACTCTGCGTATGTCGTGCTGTTTATATTGAGTTAATTTTATTGGAAAATAGAGGAATATATGTCAACTTTCGTTCGTTATTTTGATTTCTAGTGAATAGTCTAATCGAGAAATTTCTTGTCTCGGTCAGACTATTCGGAATATAGATAGATTCTCGATCAGACTATTGTGGACGGTGAAGAGAGGCCCTAAGTCCGTCGTTACATGAATATTTCATCAGGCGAGAAACTTCGCAGGTTCTGCGTTTTAAGCAGCAATATCGTGAATTCATATCGGTAGGGATATTTCATGTCCTGGAATAAAGCTCCTACTGAATTAAGTTATGGCCTTTTTCTACTTTTACTGATATATTGTCTGATATTTTCAAACTTTTTGCCTAATAATAAATATTTATTTCCTCAAGTTATTTTACTAAAAATAATTTTCTTATAGTCTATAAATGTAAATAAATATATATATATATAGGGCTATGTGACACACGGACGTCTGTTCCTAAGATAGACAACTTGTGTCTGTGTCTGTGTGTGTCATGTATAGATAACAGACGCCTGGTATACATAAATATCTTTTTTTAGAAATAAATAATACACCCAAACTTCAGGTGGGAATCGAACCCACAACCCACGGACCGGCCATAAAAAGCCGCACTAGTATTATATTTTGCTAGGCAGGGGAGGGAACACTGGGTATGAAGTTGAGTGTCAGTAGTTACTTTAAGATCTCTTAAATCTAAAACTGGGTAGAATTCAATCAAATCTAGAGCCTCAATAGCTCAACGGTATAAGGTATGGACCGAAATCCGCAAGGTACCCGGTTAAAACAGTTGCCGTTGGGGTATTGTCGCATCCAGTCCTAATACAAGCCTTTAATTTAAGCTTAGTAGGAGGGGAAAAGGGAATATTAGACATACCTAAAAAGTATTCTTAATATTCTTTATTAAAAAAAAATCGGACAAAAACCGTATAGAAAACAAAACACCTTATTGGTTTCTGAGTTGCTTTTGTCCCATTTAATTGGATCCTATGGTAATTTTTCAACAGGGAAATGGTCTAACGAAAATTTACGTACGCAAGTCACTGGAATCGGCTAGTTCGTCAGAATAATAAAAGAACTTAAATATGGCTCTAACATAATTCCATATCTTCGAAATGGAATTATGTTAGAGGCATTATTATACCATTAAGGCTAAAAGGTTAGTAATTACGTATGCCATTAATAGTATATTAATACAGTGTAATCGACCGTGACATACTGCAGGTTTCATAATTATTCTTATGAATTATACATAGGTCAATAGTTTTCTGTTTTAGCAGCAGGCTTTTAACTGCTCATAGTTGGGCAAGTGTCGTGTCTCTCGGCGGATAGGATATAATACTGTAATCCCCCCTATAGCACTGTAGATTATTCCGCGATGTTGGATTATTCTCGTACAACGCGCTTGTACGACCCCGAATGCGCATAATGTTATATATTTTCTAATATTATATATTATACAATAAAATTAATGCTCTATAAAAGTACCGTGTTATAGATGTTTATAGTAATAAAGTTTACTTCAGTTTCTCGTTGTAACAAAACATAATCAACGGTTGAGAACTTGTTTGATGTTTGCAAATATTTGTGTCAGATTTATTTCACAAATCTCAGACCAATAGATTTCAGCAGGTAATCTTGGTGCACTGATAAGTCTGTGTTCAACTATATAGATAACTAGCTGTGCCCGCGACTTAGGTTAAAAATTGAGATTCAGTTTTATCGTCATGATATATAACCTATATCATTCTCGTTATAATTATGTAATAAAAATTAGTACTTCATTTTTGACCAAATTTCCTTAAAGATGAAGTGTGGCCTTACTTTCCGGTGAGGCGAATTTACGTTTGCGCCGTGTACCCACAAAGGAACACCCCCGCGCGCCTCCACCTGATTCATAACTCGCCGAGTGACAGTGACCTCACTCTATGTCCATGCGTTGCGTACATATGTCATTAGATAACTTTTTCTTAATCTCACGCAGTAGTTAATTGATATTTATATTTCTAATGTTATTTTTTTCTTCATATATGATCATCAAATAAAAGGTTCTAGAATATCGTATCTCACCAGTCACGCTGTATATATAGATAAAAATTTCAAAGGTATATTAGAAGACTATTGTATTCAAATTGAAATACCTTTTTTTGATGGATTAGACGGACAATTAAAATTCACAATCAATAATGATTTTTTTTTAATTTTTTTGTTCGTGACGCTGGATGTATTAGCATATTTACATGTCAAACTGATGGATATTTGTTGACTCATAACTGCGATGTATTAGAACCTATATTTAGAATGAAACCCAATCAGTTGCGTCATAGACTTTGACCTACAG
Organism: Charaxes varanes; assembly: GCA_024363005.1. NCBI lineage: Eukaryota > Metazoa > Arthropoda > Insecta > Lepidoptera > Nymphalidae > Charaxes > Charaxes varanes. The sequence continues at coordinate 10,373 of JANCMC010044701.1, read as the reverse complement.
TCGATCGCAGATACAAACATTAGCTAGGTGTCGACATTAGGCGTGAAGGGCAAAAATGTTAAGTACTACACAAACGAAGGGACTATGTTTTACGCGTATTATCTAATAAGTTAAGGCAATGTAACATCTATATATTGAGGAGGTCGTAGCTTAATTAGTGGCCGGCATTTGAATCGATGGCTAGGTTAATTCTAGCACTGGTTTTCAAATATCCGACCTCCTCCGTGTTTCGGAAGGCACGTAAAACAGTTGGTTCCGATTAGTATCACTGAGTCATATTATTTTTTATTTTTATGTTACATGTTTCATGTTTATTAGTTAATTTAAAGATATGTTTAGGTAATACTAACTGTTACCCGCGACTTTGCGTAAAATTAGGTAAAATATTATAGCGCGATGATATATAGCCTTTATAGTTATGTGTTTTATTATTATTTTTTTAAATAATTATTATAACATTTGGTGATGAGTTTTACGAATTAAGAGCTAAGTTTTCAAGGGTTCCTACTTATTAGTGTCTTATTTTATTATTCTAATCTTCTTATCTAGATCAGATTAATTTACTTTTAGGGTGCCCGCTCATAGCTATATATAGGGCTTTATAGCTGTGCCCGAAACTTGGTCCGCGTAAAATTTGGAAAAAAAAATAGATTCAATTTTAGCGTCATGATATATAGCCTATAGCGTTCATCGATAAATGGGCTATCTAACACAGAAAGAATTTTTCAAATCGGACCAGTAGTTCCTGAGATTAGCGCGTTCAAGCAAACAAACAAACTCTTCAGCCTTATATATTAGTATAGATATAAACACTTCGTGGTTTGTCTAATATACTGTTTACGCCTCCAGCTAAGCTTATGTTATAAAGGGCCATAATGATAACCCAGTGGAGTCGGTTTTGAAAAAGGCACTTTACTTGAACTTGTGCTTTCCAGAGGTAACGCAACTTGGTCAATATTTTTTGTCGGGTCCCAGTACCTCTCCCTCACACGAAATAGTGGTGAAGTGACGGCAATACTGTCACGTCAAGTGATGGTATTGTTGTCAAGTTTCCTTCAATTTGTGAGAGTTTCCCGAGGCCCATTCCACTCCATAAGGGCCGGCAATGGATCTACGAGACCATTTGTCCATGTCAGGAGTTACTTATGTGAACTAAATGCGAATAATCACGATTAGGAATAAAATGCACTAACCAAATGTGAAAATGGTGATAACAAACAAAATCATCCGACTGCGTTTGTTGCGGGCTCATCGCAGTGCAGGGCGCGAGGAACCATTTTGAGCTTAGCATTTAAGTCGTAAATTTTATCACCAAATTATTACAATGATGTTAAAAAAATAATAATATAATACATATGACTCTCATAAGTGCTTAAAAAAGTCTGTATTTATTTTAAAGAATATTGGGAATACTTTTTAGGTATGTCTAATATTCCCTTTTCCCCTCCTACTAAGCTTAAATTAAAAGCTTGTATTAGCAGTGGGTGTGACAATACCCCAACGGCGGTGGGGTTTGAACCGGGTACCTTGCGGGTTTCAGTCCATACCTTTTACCGTTGAGCTATTGAGGCTCTTAATATATGAATAAACCATTTTGACTTTGACTTTGCCTGTTTTCCTTCTTTTACAAAATAAACGTCTATACGCAATAGTCCATTTTACACTCATATTAACCTGACCCTGGAGCTAATCTGCGTAATGCTGCAAATCATGGCTCGCATCCATATCCGCTTCCTTAAGCTGCCCACTTGCTCGTGAACTCACTGTTTGACCCCGCTGTTTACATATTATCTTAGAATATATTACTATGTTGCTACAGTTTATCTTCATAAAATTATTATGAGTAGCCATAACATCTTTGCACGTATGAATCCACAAACATAGGCGCTATCACAGATTTATTGATTTCCGTTTATGGACGAGTTTGAAATCATTTTCCACCAGGTGAAAACGTTACTTTCGTCAAAATTAATTACCTAGATCTATGTAGGTTTCTCTAAAGCATTAACATTTATTATTAATTCACTTATTGGGTGACAAATCCAGAAAAGAATCTTTATAATTTTGCAACGATACGTTTTCTTTCACTGCTTATCATAGAGTTAGAAATAAACGCATAGGTAATATCACAAAGTGACATTAATCGGGTCCCACTGTTTTACGTGCCTTCCGAAACACGGAGGAGGTCGGATATCAAAAAACAATAATTTAGCCTAAACTATTTTGTAGATAGTACAATGCATCTTAAATTTAGCTTTATATATATATATATATTAAGACTATCAAAATTAAATTAAAATGAAATTGTAGGTAGGCAACAATAATATAGATGTTACATTTTAAATTTTTCCTGAGACAACCAAACCAAAAAAATACATTGTTTTTCATCGCAGCTATTTTAAGCGGCTATTCAAATAAAAATAGTGAAGAGCGTGTCATGACGCGCTTATATAAGGGTTCCGTATCTGATACGCTATAAACGTATTAGTTAAATAACTTCAAAAGTTGTTGTTCGATTTCGTTTATAATAATTTTCCTTGTGAGTTTTTAGCATGTTCTATCAACATGGAAAATCTCAAGTCTCTACGTCTAATAGTTTGGAAATGCAACCAGCAATGGGGGGACCACCTAACGGGCAGACAAACGGACGGACGGACTGACGGACGGGCAGAGCGAAATTATCAGTGTTTCCTGTAGTACTACGGAACCCTAATGTATGAAGTCAGCTTTACAATAAAGGAACCGGTGAAGTGACTAATGTGAAAAATGCACATTTAAATAATAATAAAAAGATATAATCTTAAAGCAGAAGCTTATGTACGGACAGTTAACGCACATTATAGCAATAACAATATACATTAAATATGGCGTCCGAGTGCAGTGTGGATTTACTTTAAATTATTAAAGGTGGTAAAAGGCGTTATCCCGTAATTTAATAACCATTACAGTGGTACTTTTTATTAGTGGAAAAAAATTACCTTCTTCGAATCCTCGATTTAAACAGCAAGATTTTTATAGCCCCACTAAAGCACAACTCTGATTTTCTGACTACATAATTCGTCCTCAAGCAATATTTAATAGATTAAAGGTAATATTGCTATAAAATATGCATTATAAATATATTCGATTATTTAAAAAAAAACGCTCAACAATGCCAAACGATTTACACACACATGTTTACATTTTACTATAAGATGATGTCAAAGCGCAAATCTAAAGATTTGCGGTTGAATTCTGACCAGCCGGCAATTTCTGCATGTATATTACTTAGTACCCAACTCTATATTACCACTTTTTTGCGATCCAAAATACTCTAAACGTTTACTAAACGTTAGCTCAGTGCGCAGATCGGAATAATGCGGTTCTAAAGCATTTCCAATTATAGCAGCGTTATTTCATGAATCATAGAACCAATAATATGGACAGAGGCCTATTAAAATGTAGTGATCACGTGAAGATGTCTATTTCATGATCACTGCATCATAATGACTAATATTAAAACTTTTTGTGATCCAAAATACTCTAATCGTTTACTAAACGTTATCTGAGTGCGCAGATCGGAATAATGCGGTTCTAAAACATTTCCAATTATAACA
>JANCMC010044687.1:202160-227656 GCA_024363005.1 Charaxes varanes | reverse complement strand
TAAGTATAGACAATTAAATGTTTTATTTTGGTTCCGGGAAACGTCGTGCTTTGATAGTGTAGTTTCAACGTTATATTAATAATAAACTAAACAGACCTTACATATTAATTTATATAAAAAGATATTTACCTATATTATTAAGTAGATCCTAAGTCTGCCAAAACAATGGCGATTAAAAAAAAAAACACTAATACTGCAAAAAATCATAAAAAAAATATCCAACCAAAATGGCAGCGCACTCGGAATGAGCGTACAGTACATTTAAAAATGTTTAAAATGTATTTGGAACACAGTCACAAAGCACCATGTTTGTTGAGCGGTTGTGAACTTAACTGGTTTTCATGCCACTTGATTGTTTGACTTCATTTTAGGAATCGTACATACAAGTCATAATATTTGTGTTACAATTACATGTATAAAATGCCTTAAAAAATATTATACCATACTCGTATTATTAATAGAATTCCGTATATATTATATAAAGTAAAACCACTGGATTTGCTGATATATTTAAAAAAATACATTAAAAGTGATATACCATAAAAATGATACCTTATATTATATATTGTCCTATATTTAAATACGTGGGTATATAGTGCGTCATATATTAACATGTATGACATCATTGCTTAAGCAATAATAATGATTAGTGTAAATTGAATTAATTACTTCATTTTTCTTATTATATTCTTTAAGTATAATATATATTATCGTAATGCAATATCTAATTCCCAAGCAGCACTTTTAATGCAGTCACCAAGTCATTTTAAAATTTAAAAAAATGCCACGAATTAAAATAACTTGTCAACTGTAATAAATATTGACACGTTTTTTTTTTAAACATTTTTTTGTTTAGCTTTAATAGCAAAAAGTCACGCCAAAGTTCGTAATTATAATTAAATATATTAGAAATGAAAAAATATTAAAAAAAAACCTATTTTTCATAGTTGCAACTTTTGCCCATCATATTTGTATATTCCTTTGATATATTAGCTGTTTGATGGATGCGGATGTATGAATTCCGTTATACATTTAACGTACAAATATAAATTCTAACATGGTCTAGCTTTTAGTATTGCTTATTTATTGATATACTTGCATAATCTTGAATTATATTATCTTAAATATCGTTGTTCTTATTAATTTTATTTAGTACTATTGCATATTTTCTATGGCATTGTTAATATTGAGTATTCTCTCATTCGGTTGTTTTATTGTGTCATATAGATAACTGTTTAAAAACGCGAGTGAGTAAGTTTGTATTTAAATGATAATTTTTTTTTATTTCTTTCAATTACATCAACTTATATTTTATATCAAGAAAATACACAGATTTTCTACTCTTTGGAGCATTTAAGCTACTAATAATATTTTGAAAGTTTTGAGCATTTTTTAGGAACGATTAACTCTTTGGTGTGACATAATGGCGGCAAAATATTAAGAAACTTTCTTTATTATTGATCAATAACTTTTGATTATGGAGATTAGAATTTAAGGTGGTCCATGTTCTATTAGGGGATTATTGAAAGTTGTTTCGTTCCAATTTACACCAAATTAGCGCTAGTGTAAAATGAATTGACTAATAGCCTTCCAGAACGAACCTTATTTGCGGATTTCCACGGACACTTTAATATATTGAGATGGTCCTCCTTATATTTTATTCTCCATACATCTGATAAACAACTGCCTTTTGACATATTGTTTTGTTTTTAAATTATCATATATACTGTTGATTGTTTTAGCTATTTAATAGTTAAACACCAAAATGTAATGCGGTGCTTTTATATTTAAATCATCGCAATATTAACACGGCCATAGCATATCGTTACATGTCTTCCACTACGTTAATCGGTTATTTTGTACAAGCGTAACTAGTGATTGCTTGCTTTTCTAACTAGGATTAAATCTAGATTTTTTGTCATTCGATACATTATTATTTATCAAATATGAAATGAATAATAATCTATAAAAGCGTAAACTAGAGGGCAAAAGATGAAAGGACTTGTTTTGCTTTAATTAAATTCTAGGGTTGCCACTGTCAATGCATATATTGTCTCGATATATCTGTCAAAGCTAAAATGAATCTATAAATCTTATGTAATACCTTTTTTAGAAATAGCTCTGTTGTGTAAAATAAAGAATACGTAAGAGTGCATTCTCAAATGTGAAAATGAATTTTCTTTGTATATTTTAATACGTGGGGGCGAGTTAAAGTGCCCAACTGTCATTTGACGTCATCAACCGGAACCCAACGTTTTACGTTCCTTCCGAAACACCGAAGTCGGATATTTGAAAACCAGTGTTAGTATTGGTCACCCATCTATCACCCGGCTGAGGTAAAAATTGCTTAACCTAGCGATCAACTCGAATGTCGGCCACCAATGAAGCTACGACCTCTTCAATGTCGAAGAAAAACTAAAATAGAATTTTCGCAATTGATATTACGCGATCACGTATTCTCTATTTATCATGACAACGATTTCTAAACGAGCTGAGTACTGTAATCCCCCCTATAACACGGTAGGTTTATTTCACGTTATAGGAAAACGCGTTGTAGGATTATTCTCGTACAACGCGCATGTGCGACCCCGAATGCGCAGAATAAAATATTGTCTATTAAAGATCAATATTAATGCGTTATAAGAGCACCGTGTTGTAGGGGGGATTACAGTTCATAATAATAAATTACACATAGTCCTGTCAAATACCGATCACATAGTGGTAGACCAGTATAATATAAGTTTACACATTTTAAACCTTACACTGTATTTGATATTTATATCAAGCTATAAAAAACGGTGTAGAATACGTTAATATATCACCTATGTAGTAATTTCACAGCGTATTTATTATAAGCCAGAGGTTCCGGTTTGTCAGTATCACTTGATGATAAATAGTAGGAGAGTCCGAGAGGGGATTCGTTGTTTTATTGGAGGGCGTCATATGAAAATTAGCTCTCATCTTATGAAAAAGGGTATACTTAATGTAACTTTTTTGGTTTACACCTTAAGAAACGATATAAAGCCCGTGGTATGAAAAAATATGGGTAGTGATATCGAATGTGACACATTCGATACGTCAGATGGCAATCGGTCATCTTAACTCGCCCCACAGCCACATCCTCTACAATCTAAGCGGACCCCGATACATAAACGGGATAGCGCTAGGAAGTAGAGTAACAATAGTGTTTTATTCGTTTGAGGTTTGATAATAATCAAATAGGGAATTAACGTAAAACAATCAACGCTTTAGTAAATAAGGAATCACCTGAATCTATTAACGGAGGCCTGATTTATGAATTTCCATTACAAATTAGCGTTTTGGTTTTAATTAACTCAAAACTAATTTCCGCCCGACAAAGCGGCAAGTAAACAAAGGATATTATAAATCATCGCCCGCTAACAGATCATATTTCATCGACATATTGTCTTCACTACTGACTAATTTTTGTGGCACGTTGCGAGTGACCAGATACGTTCCAATCACGCACATCAATATGCCGGCCATATAACCATGTCTGCCCTCACATCTTTTAACAAGCTAAGTTCAAATAATTACGACATCATGCGAAATTACAATACTAAATTTAGTCAAAATATAATTTCCTCATAAGCAAAAGGTATTATAAATCATCGCCCGCTAATAGATCATATATCATCGACATATTGTCTTCACTACTGACTAATGTCTGCGGCATGGTGCCGGTGACCCGATAAGTTCCAATCACGCACATCAAAGCGACGGCCATATATTCATGTCTGCCCTCACATTTATTAACAAGCTAAGTTGAAATAATTACGATATCATCCAAGATGATATCACTGAATTTAGTCAAGTTATAAAAGTTATCTCACATTATAATCAAAGGTATCTTCACTACTGTGATCAACTTAAGCATATTAAATTACTGCAACTTCAGGTGATTTGAATGTAAAATTCTGATGAAGGTATCAAGATGTGTTCTTGGACATACTCTCTGTAATTGATCTGTAAGAGACCGATAAACAAGCAATAAACAATAATACACAGTTGTAAGAAAAAGTGAATGTCTAGGTAAGTACTAAACACGCAATGTACATAGCCGGCTATACATTCACGCCTGCAAAATCATACAATAAGAAACTGAGGCGAACCAAAGCAATAACAAATTTCTGATACACAAAATAAAACTAATATGATAGACAAAGATTAAAATTAATTTAACTACAATAAAAGATGAAAATCTTAAATTTTAAGGCATTGATCTAGTCACAAAATTTGTAGCGAGTCTTTTTGCTAATATGTTTCAGAAGATTTACTGTATGTTAAATTATAAATAACAGTGAGTGGCTTAGAAGTACCTGTATTCCCTGTGTATGTATAGTCGGCTATACATTCTCGCATGCATCAATGGGCTGATGTGGATCAATTAAAGCAGTACCGAATTTCCAATACTCCGAATAGAATCAACAAATAATATAAAGCTATGTGCAAATTTGTACGGAGGAATAATTTCATAAACTCAAATAGATATTTGATATTTTCTCAGACAGCCTCTTTAGCTTAAAGAAATCAATTTATGTATACCAAAATCATCTAAAGAAAAGGGTGTGTGTTATCTGTATACATCACTAAATTTGTTCAATGTATAAATAAATTTTGTAGCCTGGACTCGCACAATGCTTCTATTAATTTATCTTCCATTTAACCTTTTGTATGTATATCTCAAATATATTATTAAAAATTCTACTTTCTTTTGCTTTAATTGGTTCTATCATTTATAAGTTAACTTTTATTTTGTTGTCTATGTAAGTTTTTTTTTAACATAGTAGTTTATACCTATAATTGAGGTGACACTTTAACATGATTAATTATTGCTAGTTTTAAAGATATATTCTATGAATGTTTACTTTGTTCGTGTAACGTTTCAAGTAAATAAATAAATAAAAAGAATAACTTTATCGGATTTCTATAAACTCTTTATCATGCTTTAACTTTTTTTTAATTCCTTTACCAATTTAAGTCCAATTTTTTTTAATATCTCTTGTATCCCAATAGCTGTTTTAAAGGATTAAGTTTTTTTAAAATTTATTTTGATGCCTGAAGGATTCAGAAATATTGATATTTGTTGTGCTCTATTGGATTTTTCAACTATTTATTATTACTCACTTCGAATTTCATTTTCTCGATCGAGTTGCTGTCGAGAGTAAACGGTATGATATTATTCAATTCATTTCTGAAATTGAAAGAGGCTTTGTTATTAAGTCCTGTACAAGTCCCGTTTCGGGTAAATTAATTTGGAGAAATTGTTCACTGTTATTTGTTTAATAGTTCTTCAGAAACTTCTTTAATTGAATGAAGTCAGTTCTAACTGGCTTTAATTAGTCTTTAAATGGTTCGGGACAGATGAATAAATTTGGACAATTTAAAAACAATTGAAGCGTCTGTTTGTGACTTTGAAATATTTTTTTTTTGCTAACTGCAAAGACCGTATTTCCTCTCTCTCTCTCGTTCTCTCTCTCTCTCTCTCTCTCTACTGACCCTTATCCTATTACGAATTGGGTCGGCTCTCATCATTATTTTTCACCAAATAGATCTATACTGGGACAACAATTCAACCTTTACTCTTTTTTAAGGCCACTGTTTTCATCAGAAAATCAAGTTAGTAAATGCTATCACAGCTTCTTCTAAGCTCAGGATTTGCTTAGTCATGTGGTCTTCAAGTCTTCTCATGGCCTTACCACGTCTTTCCTTCTATTGGGCGGATCTCAAAACTACTACATGTATATTTTTCATCATATCGCGCAGCGTTACATCTTCTGCCCATCGTAACATAGTTGAATAAAACAAGTATAGAATTCTTTCTCACTAACGAATAAATAAATGAATATAAATATACAGAATTACATGACACATGGACGACTGTTTCTAAGGTTAACTTAATTCCTGTGTTATAGGTAACAAACACGTGTTATATACAAATATTCTTTTTTGTAGAAATATATAAAAACATACATGCAGACTCGAGACAGGAATCAAACCCACGACCCCCGGAGCGGAAGCCAGGGTCATTGCTCATTGCGCCAACGAGCCAGCCACGGAATGAGCTATGGAAGTTATAATTTTTACCTTAAATAACGTAGAATTTTAGTAGGAGGCAACAAAGTAATCAAACGAGTCTAATTACAAGCAGAAATTAACGTTAAAAAAACAAACAGCGTCAAAATATTCCCTCTCTAAACGGAAACGCAAATGCTAAGTTAAATATAAAATCAGCGCGAGCGAATGTTTTTAATAATGTCTGGTAAGCGGCCTGCTTCGCTCGGGAGAGCTCTTTAAGTAGCGAGGCAAATAAACTGTGCGAGCTTTTGGGGTTCCGTAGGCAAAATGTTTAAATATTTTAATATTGGACTTTTTTATATTGATATGTATATATAGCGGTTCACGAATCTACTTTAAATTAAATGAAAATTCAATACGGACTTACTCAAGGTAGTATTCTAGGACCATTGCTATTTAAGATTTATATAAATGACTTTTCACGTACCTTAATCAGGAAATAAATTGTTTCTACGCAAAATATTGAATAATATTGCCCGATTAGCCGATAAATTTTTAAATAAAATGACAAATGACATTAAATTTCCCCAATAAATTATTATAGTTTATATTTATGACTTAAATACATCTAGACTTTCTGAATGATATAAATCTTAAGACTTTAGATATAGTTGCAAAAGTATTTTTCTTAAATAACATATCACTTTCTTTTGAAGAACCCACCTATAAAGAACGTATCACGCCGTCTGCCTCCACTAGATACCTCCTCATTGAATTTAATGGGTTCCCAGTTGGCTGCTAACATAAGTATGCATATTTCCCAGCTAACTTGCGCCAACAGGTCTCCCGCCATATTACCTCCATATGGATTTTCATTTATTTAATATTAAAATATAATAAAATGTTTACAAAGACGATAAAAGTGTCAAAAATACTAATAATAAGGCACTTAACTATACGAATTTTTATGGCGACTTCTTAAAAATTAATTTAGTATTCACTACACGCTACGTATCGTTCGTTCATGTTTCATTTTGAAAGACATTTATTAGTTAAATGTTTCGCACGTTCACAGTTAAAGTAACGAAATTCAACATTCTGTAACGATTTTCGATAAGAAACGGTTGAATTTTTCATGAAATAAAATATTAAAATGTGATTTCTGATCAGTTTTATTAGTGTCCTCGTGATCGAAAATGGATTTTGTGAATTTACCACAGGAGATTTAATTATTATTATTTTTTTATTTAGCCTATACTGTCCCACAGCTGGGCAAGGGCCTCCCCCTTTTCCAAACACATCTTCCTTTCATGACTCATTTGAATACATTTCTTTCATATTATTACTGTTTACTTTAATTCCGAAGATGCGAAATATTTCTGAATACTTAATATTAAATAATCTAAAAGCTAAATCAGACCTATAAGTGTGACACAATCTAATATCAAAATGGCAAACATTTGTACAAGCGACGCGTTTGGCACTCGTGAGACTGTACAAAACATTGTTTACATTAAAATAATATATGGCTAGAAATTAATCTTAGAAATAGTGATTAATATTTAACTAATCTTACACCAAGGACGGAGAGTCGAATAAAAAATAAAAGGGTTATATTTAATTGATTAATAATTCGAATTCACTATTAAATAAAAAACGTCAACAACCATGATGATATTGTGTCTTATAAAAATCGACTGTACAAGCCTTTGTCACCCTACTCCTCCTAAATGGCTGGGCCGATTTGGATAAAAAATTGTTACGGACCGCCACTGCCCGTTTGCCCCTTGTTTCATTAAAAGAAAATAACATTAAGCAATCTCAAAAATTTTTTCAACTCTCCCATTTTAGGCCGAAAAAGCTTTTCCGTTTGTATTTTCGTGCTAAAGAATCGCTTTTCGTAATTAACATTTCGCTACCAAAATCAACTTAAACACGATTTCATTCCATTGAGTAGTTATTTCATTCGAGTAATATCTAAGAATAAAGTATACCGAGAATAATAAAGATTAAAGCAATGTCTAACATACATTTAATTACTCTTAACTTCCTTACAGCAAAAAGTTTCGCATCAAGACCTTAAAAGACATTCACTGGACTAATAACCTCGAGGGTGGTTACAAATAAACCTTTAAGAAGAATAATAAAATACTAGCTTCAACCAGCGACTTTGTCCGCGTTGTTTTCTTCAACCACCATATGTATCGTTTTTTCCAACCCTTTAAAATTTCATTTTCGCGACAGAAGGTGGCCTATGTTAATCTCCAAGGAGCAATCTATCTCTATAACGAAATTCTTCAAAATTGGTTCAAGTTTTGGCGTGAAAACCTAACAGACAGCGTTACTTTCACATTTATAATATTAGTAAGGATAAAACGCCAGTAAAACACTGTACGCTCACACATCGATGGCTCCCACGTAAACTGTCGTAACCCCAAATATTCTCATTTACAGTGGAGTGTAATAAACAACTAAATTGTTTTGCAAACGTCACTGCTTAACACATTTTTGTATACAATAATGTAATCGTCATTATTGAATATATATTTGTATACAAAAATATTTTAAACAATGTTCATTTTATTTCAATTAACACGTTTGTAACGCTCTAATGTGAAGTTGGGAATTTGAAGTTACTACAATTTACGTGGGATTCATTGACATATTTGTTCTAAATTTTTAAGCAACGATCTTTACAAAAAGAACTTATGAAATTAAATTACACACGATTATTGAATTAACAGTAAAATGAAATGGCTAAGTAATAAAAATGTTAAAAAAATTGCACTAGTCAGTATACCTTCAATCTGTTAAAAGGAATATATAATTAAATCTACAATGTTTCTTCGCTATAGAGTGCCTAGAGGTGTCATTTGTTAGACCATAAAGAACAAAGAGCAAAGAGAGAGTTCGATGACCTAATATCTGTCGCAGGTCGAACCTGGTCCAGATCGGCTCAAGAGCGGAAAGAGTGGTACAAACGGGGAGAGGCGATACCCAGCTGTGAGATAAAAGGGCTTTTGATGATGATGGTAGACCACAAAAAAGTAACATTTAATTCTACTTCTGTAAGAATATACTTTAACTAATTTTATACTTTAATTAAACTATTTATAAATTCTGACCTATGTTGATAACTAAGTCAACTTGACAAAGTATTAGAGCTTATCTCGTGAACTCGTTGTTCGACATGACATAAGTCTTTGGTGAAACTTTGGAAAACCACTAACTGTGATCTCAATCTGAGGTTGATTTTTTAACAGCAATTATATTTCATGGTAACCATTTCATTATCATGATTAATATTTAATAATAATAATATTAATAATCTTTAATGTTTCATCATCTTATAATATTCTCCTTCTCTTGGCTGCTAACCCCAGTTTGGACTGAAGAACTTTCCTTTAGCTGGTCATTACAACTTAAGATTTCTGGTTCTAAAAAGATGATTCCTGACAGAATTTCAAACAAATCAGCTTTCTCTGTTCACTTCATCTTATTCTCTTGACCTTTCTTTTTCTTTCTTCCTTATTTATCTCCCTCTATTTATTATGTATTGCTTAAGATTAATTGTATACTTTAAACTCTATTTATTATTTCATGCTTACCTTTAATTGTATAGTTTAAAGTTTACAGACATTGCATTGGGTTTGTTGTACAAAATTAAATGTATATTATAGTATTGGTTTCTGCGTTGAAATAAGTAAAAAATAGTTAAAGTTTCGCAAATATAAATTCACAAGTTAGGTACAAATTTTAACTCGCTCATATTCTATTTTTTTCTTGATTTTAAATGAACTTTAATAGATTTTCATAAATACTTTAAATTACTTTTCGTTTCGAAACTACTTTTCGATGAAATAAAATTTCTTTGCTTTAGTGGAAGGTAGTTTTTTTATTTGAAATGATTGTGTTGCTTTACAATAGAAGAACAAATTATGTATTTAATGTAATTTAACACTGTTAGAAGCTGTAAGAATAATAAATGCTTTTGTAAATTATCAATTTGTGAAACGGTTGGCACTAGCGATTGACACGAAGTGTTGAATAATTAAAGCTATCAAAATTTTGGGTTAGATGCGTGTGACAGGGTGGCGGTGTTTCGGTAGAACAATAATGAAATATCAGCCTGTTATTGTCCTAATTCTGGCCAAAAATTTTCCTTTCTAATAAAACATAGACAAAGACATCCTTTTTTCACTCGAAAATTTTGTGTACTCTAAAATATATTTTGTATATACCAAAGACACTAGAGTATGCAAAACTAGCGGACCCAGCAGACGATGTCCTGCCCGATCGTTGGGCTACTTAGTAATACTTCTCTTATCCTATGTCATCCCCGTTCCCGTTCCCGTTGCAATAACGAATAACTCCGAATCTTTTCTGCTTCGTGCAGCGGTAATAAAATGAAAATTGACTCTTTGATGTTAGGTACATACACAAATGTAGGTGACATTACTTAGACAACGTTGCTTGTAATTTAATATGAACTCTATGTAATAGCAATATATTTCAAATTGACTCTGCATTTTAGACAGAAAACGTTTGTATGGGAAAAAGAAAAGGGCTGTTTGTAGTTGCCGGTTTTCCCGGCAATTATTCGAGTTTATACATATATATATATATATACACTACTTCCTAGCGTTATCCCGGTTAAGTACCAGGGTTCGCTTAGATTGTAGAGGATTTGGTTGTGGGGCACATATAAAGAATGCCTAAACATCTCAGATGACAGTGCGCTTCGTGGCCTATCCATGTTGTTGACAGATTCTGCTGCGGTCTGGTGGCAGGGTGTCAAGCTAGCGACTCGTTCATGGTCTGATGCAATTATGAGTTTAAGAAGTGCTTATGGAGAACATAGACCACCCTATCGTATTTACAGAGATATTTTCTCTTTGGAACAGAATAGTGACAAAACTGACATTTTTGTTGCAAAGGTTAGGGCGCTGATGGCGAAATTGCCCTCTGATGACCTCTCAATGAAAGTTCAAGTAGACATGACCTTTGGTTTACTGGATAGGCGCATAAGAAAACGGCTTGATAGAGAAAGCATAAATAGTTTTGATGATCTTATAAAGAAAGCCAGGAGTATTGAAGATTCTCTTCTTGAGAGCGGGTTAAAGAATAATGTAAACCCAGGTCAGTTTGTTAAGAGTTCATTTTCTACTCAGAAAGCAAATACCTTTTCCCCTCAAGAAAGATTATTAACTGTCAAATCAGAAGAGCGCAATACAAACTCTGGGTTCTCTTCATCATCTCAAACTGAGGCGTTGCAGCCATCATGTGTAAGTAGAGACTCTGCCTCTACTATCAAGCTGACCGAAAAACGGGATTACTGTGTGTACTGTAAACGTCGTGGTCACTTGAAAGATAACTGTCCTAAGTTACAAAATAAAAGTGTAAATAACAGTGAAATTAAGTGTTATGGCTGTGGTGCCCCAAATGTAATAAAATCAAAGTGTTCTAATTGTAATTCACAGACTGATAAAGCTATATTTTATTCCATAGCTTCACATTGTGTGTCAGAGTCAGTGCTGCCCACAGGTGCAGTCATGAGACATTCGGCACCCCTGCATTCATCTGCCATTGTCTCTGATACCTGTCATAACGCAGCAAGTGACTATATGAATACAGCATTTGTTAACACTCTTACTGCGACTGTGTTAAAAGGTAACCCTTCGCCTGCAATAGGGGTTTTGAATAATAATTTAAATTTGTTGAACTCTGATAAATTTAAGTCACAGTGTAGTAATAACAAATGTCTTGTTAATTGTAATGATAATGCATATAAATGTGAGTTTTATGAAAATTATAATTTAAACAATTCTTGTAATTTTGACAATATCTCCAATGTTAAAAATTATAATTTAAATTTTAATGATAAGTTTAAAAATAATGTGTTGAATAGTTCTAATTTAAATAGTACTAACTGTTTTTATTCTGAAAATAGTCTGGATTGTGTTATAAATTTGTCACCGATGGCCTATAGTGGTAATGTCAATTTTTCTCGCCCTATTTTAAATATATGTATTCTAGGTAAGCATGGAACCGCCTTAGTAGATTCTGCGGCTAAAAGTTGCGTTGCTGGACATACGTTACATGCTCTCCTTGTACAATTGGGACACCCGTTAGTACCGTCAACTCAAAATATTAGGTTAGCGGATGGTGTAAATAGGACAATGAATGTTTATACAACAGAAGTGGAGGTGACACTTCGACACAAAACTAAATTGATAAAATTCTTAATTCTCCCAGAATCAAATAACAATGAAAGTTTATTAGGCATAGATTTCCTTACTATTTTCAATCTTGTTTTTAATTTTGGTGATAGTACTTGGTGCTTTGCTGAGAATAGTAAGTGTAAGTTTGATATTAAATTTGAGAAAGTGTCAACTTTAGCTTCTTGCACTGTTACCGAATGCCTTCGGGAAGATGAGGCGACTTCGCTCAGTGGGGATCAGCGCGCGCTTCTTTGTCGTCTTCTCGCGGTTAATCAGGACATTTTTGAAGCAGGGGGAGACCCAACTCCTTTTGCTGAGCATTGTATCGACACTGGCGACCATTCCCCAGTAGTAGTCCCTCCGTATAGGTTAACTCCAGCGAAAAAGGAACTTATAAACCGCTGCTGATAATAAGGCACTCCCTATCTATAAATTGCTCTTACCAAATATAAATAATTTATTCATTTTTTGGCTGAATGTAGTACAAATAATAGTTTCATAATTGGCACTTTTCGCAATTCAACCAATGTCAAAAGTTGCCGTGCAAAATATTAATTAATTTTATAATAAGGTATTCATTCATTACATAATCTTTGAGTACACGAATACAATATTAATAACCAATATCAGAATTTATACGTATGTAGAAAATAGCGATTTTCGTGAGATGGAATACGACACGTATCTTCTTAAGATGACCCTCATTTCCCTTGTGCAATATCCAAGACTTATTATAAAATACAAAACATTGAGCTCAATTAACGCTATTTAGTCTTGTTTAGGATATTAATCGATCTTAATATATCTGTATTGATGGGTGCACACGCAGACCGCGATGCCATAGGGTTGCTGCAGACGACAGCATCAGAGATTGTTGATGATTATTCTTATTATATTATCTTTATAATTGAATTAGAGTTGGATATTAAGATTTTTCTTCTTCCTAGCCTTATTTCAGTCTAGTATCAAAGTTTATATTGTAGAAGATGTGGCTCTAGAGCGAGTTAAGATGACCTTTTGCCGTGTGACTCACTCATTGACATTCATCGAGACCCACTGTTTACGTGCCTTCAGAAACGCGGAGGAGTTCTGATATTTGAAAAATAGTGTTAGATTTGGTCACCCATATATCACCCGCCCGTGGTAAGAGCTACTTAACCTAACAATCGACTCGGCCTATGATTAAGCTCCGACCTCCTAGAGTGCAATATTGAGCACATGTACTAAAAGTGTACTAAATTGCTTTTATTTATTTACTTATAGAATTATACATTTACTTAATTAGTAAAAATAGAGATTTAGCAAATTTAGTGTTTTCTGGAATAATAACTGAAGTTAAATTGAAGTAACATAGACACAAGTCTTTTGTTTTTAATAATTAATTGTTAATAATTATGTATTTGCTGAATCCCTATTTTTTATTCCAAATAGGTATACGCTTGACTGCTTTTACACCTGATCTTATGTGTTGACGCAGTCTAGAGTGCACCCTAGACTCGTTACGGGACTACGCGACACTCTAGACTTGTGGCGTGTTACACCGCGCTTTCTTAGAAAGAACCTATTTACTTAAGCCTTAAAGATACCCAAGTTATAATTATGAGGCAACAGAGGGAGCAGCAGAGATTTTATGTAGAGTAAAAGGGCAACAGAGATTTTATGTAGAGTAAAACGGCAACAGAGATTTTATGTAGAGTAAAAGCTCAATAGAGATTTTATGTAGAGTTGCCAGACTGGGGAAGTACCCATGAATGAATGGAGTGAATGCTTACGTTATTTGCAAGCGTCATTATGCTGTAGCCAGTAAAGTAGCTGATAATAAAAAAAACACGCAGTGACAGCCCTAGTGTATACACTAATAGACACGTTTTGTATGAGTTCTTATTGGCCAACTGATTCGAACGCCTGGGAATTTTATTTTTGTTTGCATAGTCACTGTTATCGATCTTATATGATATTATCATTGTATTCCCCACCAATAAATTAATTTTGGCAATGACATCTCAATGGGTATTTCCATTCGGTATTGCCAAGTGACTAGTTAATAAAGTATGTGTGAGTGAAGTGTGTATCGTCTCAAACACGAAAGTGAAATCGTTATTTTGTGAGTTTGTTGTCGTATGTAAAGTCGACGACACGATTCGGCTTTGCAACCTCGCATATCTGATAAGTGACCTCAGTTGTTAATCAATCGAATGTAGACCAGATACACCAAGTTCTTGGGATCAAGCCAAGAGTGTGAGAGATTCCAATTAAATCTATGTAGTTTTAAGAAGGATCGCAATCAATTTGGATTTACGTTATGCAAATATATATAAAACTATTAAAGGACGTTTTCCTTATAAACTTCCAAAGAGTATTGGTTTCTTTGTTAACAAGGCAGCAGTCTATAACAGTGGCAGCGTTCAAGCACCGAATCAACGCCACGCGATGCGTGTGACGCGGGCACTGGCCACGGCGGATGTAGTGTGTCATTATCCTATATCCTTGTCCAAATCCTTATTATGTCATATCACAGTTAATATAAAGATTTTATAATTTGATACTAACTATGATGTAAATTCTGAAAGGGATATGAATACGACATGAGTGGGACTTCCTGATACAGGTATTTCGACGCTTACTAGGAGGCCCCTACACTATGTATTTATTTATTTATTAACAATGTAATTAGAACTTAAAATAAATAATTTATTATTATTAATTCTAACACAAGCACCTTTAACGCGTTGTGGCGCACGCTAAATCTTGTTGCTGAGAAGACTGACCTATTTTCTTGATTAGAGAACGTTTTTAAAAGGATTACACTTCATGTATTGTGATATTCGAGTTAACAACGTTGTTGTATGTAAATGGCAGTTGTATTGTGTTTTGAAAATAAAAATAAATAATAAATTTTACATCAACAATTTGTCACACAACATCTCATGTCTTGTACCATATTAACTACGTGTGTGTGAGTAAATGCAAGAGGTGTGATATACGTAAACGTGTCGTGTGTGAAACAATGCCTTGATAGTGACGCGGCCGCTCTAGTGTAGTGCGATGATTCATTGTCGTGATACTGCGTGATGTAATACCGTCTCCTGGATCACATCATCACTAATAGACATTATATTGTCTTTGTAAAGGGCCTACAATGCGATGCCCTTCGGTTTCATTGTAAATTTTGTACCCTTCCCTTCCATAAAATTTTCAACTATTTTATGGGATCTCAAATACATCATACCTAGATATCAGATCTTTTATATTCGCTCTTTCCCATGGGATCAGTTCGTATTGGATATAGACTAATAGAGAATATTAATTTCTTAAATGGCCGATACTGCATATTTATACAAGTGCTGCATTGGTTCATGGGCATAAGTAACTTTTAATCGGATAAACTGCTTACCTTTGTTTACTTTTACCTTTGTCATATAAAACGGGACATTCGACCCCCATTCAAAATAGACTAAAATGTTCAGCACAAAGATTCTACATAAAATAACCGTTTCCGTCAACTATTCTCGTAGTAGGGACCCCGTGATGTTAAATTTGTAGTAACTAAAGCCTTGTGGAGGGGTGCACTGCATTACGTAGATTAGATGCAAAAACGATAGAAAAGGTCATGATGTCTATACTGCCATGAGCGTACACTTCAGGCGTTGTAGATGGTTTTTGCTACAGTGCCTTTAGAAAGTCGTCAGATTATATATTTTCCGTAACCTTTAAAAGATTTCCTTTACAATAAAAAAAAAGTAAACAATATAGCGCTCGAATATTTGACAAGCGACGAGTGGATATTTTTTTACAACTTTGTGACTCTCCCATTTTCTTTTTTCACGTTGAAATCGTGAGATTATTAAATGTAAATATAATATGTTGATGTTGATGTGATATTATCACCATGTAATTAACTTAGCTTCTCTTGGTCTGACGCCACCAAATTAATTCTAAGGGTCCTAAAGAACCCCCTTATATTAAGAGTTTAGATTTGGTGGTGATATATTACAGAGCGCAAGGATTTTCCCTATATGGTTTTCTGACGTACGTGAGTATTGCCCAGAATCCCCTCTTAGGCTTCTACCATTGCATATGACGCCATCTGTTAGAAGCATATCGAAACGTGTAGATTGTGGCCAGGTGTTTAGCTCGGAACACAGGGCAGTTACGGCTACCCGTGAGACACAGGCCCGGGCAAGGAGGTTCGCCTCGAGGTCCGTACTCCCAGGAGATACCCCTCCAGGACAAGACGTGCCTATCTCGCTCGCTATGTTACGTACTAGTGCCAGCCAGGATCAGTCCGTCCGACGGCGTCCACGATAGAAGACGCCGCCATACCGTTCTTGTATCATCTGTCCGTAACACATTGTTAGAATGGCTCACCCGTCCATTATCCGGGAGCGGAGCTCAAATGCCGGCCACTAATTAAACTGCGACCTCAACTAAGTACAATTTATAGAATAATTATGTCTAAATAATCACCGCAGTTTGTCAGTTGGATCTCTAATTTCTACAAAACATATTGTTTCTTAATTGACTTCAAGAGAAGGTCATTCATCAATTTTTTTGTATGAATGCAACTCAATAACTTAGTAGTGTGTAAAATAATTTCTAAATAAGATAATACTTCCCTTGTAGTCTTCTATATCAACTGTAATGCCGGAGCCAGACATAGCTCAAAGTGTTTGTACATTTTTGTCCTTAAGACTACAGAGTTCTACAAAACTTTACGCAGCTACACAAAGTCCTTGGCCACACTACATGATCATTGATATAATTGGCTGGCCCGTTGGCGCAGTGGGCAGTGACTCTGCCTTCTGCTTCGGGGTCGTGGGTTCGAATCCCGCCTAATATGTATTTATATATTTAAAAAAAAATGTATACAACACACGTCTGTTACCTATAACACAGGCATTAAGTTGTCTACCTTAGGAACAGACGTCCGTGTCATATAGTCCAGTATATATTTATTCATATATTTTTACAAAAAAGTGTTTTAGCGGACCTATTAACTAATTAGATGACCATGCACGGTGTGGTTGAGTTTGAGCTTACAATATAATTGTTCACACACATAAACAAGTGTTGCAATTAATATTTACTTTTACACCTTAATATAGATGGATTTTAGTGGGGGAGGGGGTGGGGGGCATATTTAGACTGAAGACACTATAACTCTTTACAGAGTAAACTAGAGACGTACAGGCGTCGTAGATGTCAAATTGCTTCGCAATTGCACTCAGTGATGGAAGCTCAGTGGAGACAGGCCCTGCTCATATTGACCAACGGACACTCGGGCCTGTCCCATCGGCCCGGGGGCTCCTTGGACAACACAGGGACTGGACATTCCGGTGAGTACTACTACTAATAGAGTAGTAATACTACTAATATAAGAGTAAAAAAATACGTATTATGTGCGATTTAAATCTGTTACATAAATAGTTTTCAATGAACGTGTAGGAAAATAACACAAAAAAATACTTTAGGGAAATTGAAGGCTCCTAACTCCTAACGCCGTAACGCCGTAAGGCCGTTATGCCATATCGCCATATAAGGCCGTAATGCCGTAACGCCGTAAAGCCGTTTATTATTTTATTTCGACTGACAGCCGTCATTAAATCTTCTTTATAACTGACCAGTTTTATTACGTTGGGAAATGCATTGACAGACTAAGTTTTTCGAACAGCAAATTAACCACACAACGTAAGACCACACTTCGTCTAATACTAAGGAAATATGGTCAAAAATTAAGTACCTACTTTTATTGCATAATTATAACGAGAATCGAGTACTGAGCACCCTCCTTAAGTGTTCTAAGTGTCCCACCAGTCACCCTATGTGTTTATTAATAAAATTAAAAACAGTTTCAGTGTCAACACCTCTCCCACCCGAAATGCCGAGCAAACCGCCGCCATTGTCGTTGCCGCCCGACGAACTGGTGAGCCGGTCTCAAGCGCTCAACTTCGACAACCTCAGCGACCACGAGCTGCAGCAGTACGTCAAGCTGGTATGTGTTAGGGCTATGTTTTATGTCATTTCAAAGTTATAACCTATATATATAATAAATAAATAAATAAACCATACAAAAAAAACTGTCAAATTGACGTTCTCCTTTTTTGAAAAAAAAATAGAGCATCACAGCCCAAGATGAAATTCAAAATATGGAACGGAATAATGTATAATAATGAAATGTAATAATCTATAATAATGGAATGTAATAATCTATTATAATGGAATGTAATAATCTATAATAATGAAATGTAATAATCTATAATAATGGAATGGAATAATCTATAATAATGGAATGGAATAATCTATTTCTGTATCCGTATCCGTATCAGCAGCCATATCTGTATCCGTATCTGTTCCTATCTATATCTATATAATTATATAAAGTTGAAGAGTTTGTTTGCTTAAACGCGCTAATCTCATGAACTACCTGCCCGATTTAAAAAAATTCTTTCAGTTTTAGAGGAAGGCTATAAATCTAAAAGAGCTAAAGTTAAATCTATTTTTTGGCAGCTGCCGGGCACAGCTATTATTTGTGAATACATTGATGGAAATTCTGTTTAATTTAAAACCAATTGTTTCACTACCGACATCGCTACCAGAGCGCAGATCTGCATCGTCTTACAAGGATATAGTTTTACTCTGTCCATCCATCCGTCCCTCTGTCCAACTACAATTTCCAAATCCGTAAATGTGCACACTTGAAATTTTCCATGATGATAGGACAAGCAAAAAACTTACTAAGAAAATTATTTTGAACGAAATCGGACGATTTCTTATATTTTTTAACAAATACCTTCATCGCGTATCTGATACGGAACCCTTATATGTAAGTATATCTTCACATACTCTTGGCCATTTATTTGACGTACGTCAAGGCAAATTACGTTTCGAAATCCAAACATCATAGATAGACTCTAAAAAGAATATTTTACAGAATTTTGCAAACGTTTCATTCCATAACTATTTGAAAAAGAAGGTCTTTATGAAGAGTAGAAAATGGGGTTCTTCACAAAGAATTGCAAACCCCGACCTCCTCGCACACCTTCCTCTATATGAACTACAATTGTGCCAAATTTCATACTCTTCCGTCCTCGCAATTTTCGTAATATGGTACCTAGAGTTTTCGCTTCACGTATTAATACGTAAATACTATTACCTGTTCTGTGATAAAATGCCTGTTACGTGTGTCCTTACGTTACGTCGTAGCTATTAAACTCTTTGATGACTTAACTAATGTAGGCAAGCAATTCAAAACGTGCGGCTATGCTGTAATATAAGCATTTATGCTTCTACTTAGATACATACTTAGACTCAAGATTAGATATTAGACATGCCTGTAAATCTATATATATAAAGCTGAAAGTTTGTTTGTTGACTTGAACGCGATAATCTCAGGAACTACTAGTCCGATTTGAAAATTCTCTCAGAGTTAGATAGCCCATTTATCGATGAAGGCTATAGGCTATATATCATCACACTAAAATTGAAATTATTTTTTTTATCTAAATTTACGCGAACGAAGTCGCGGGTACAGCTAGTATTAAGTATGTATAAAAGTATGTATATGTTGCCCAATATATTTAGAAAATCCAGTAAATAATTTATACTAAACCATATAAAATCTGTTTAATAATTATGTTTATAGTATACTAGCGGACCCGGTAGACGATGTTTGCCCGAACGTTGGGCTACTTAATATTTACTTCTATTATCCTATATCATCCCCTTTCCCTATCCCTTTCCCGCTCCCATGCCCGTTCCCGTTCCTGATCCCATCCCCGTAAGTTCAAATTGACTCTACATTTTAGATATGACACGTTTGTTTGGGAAAAAGAAAAGGGCTGTTTTTAGGGTTTTCCCGTCAATCATTCCATTTTTTCTCGACGTAAAAATTATCCTTGGACTTCAACGAATATATAAAAAAAAGAATTGGTAAAATTGGTCCAGGCGTTGTTAAGTTAAGCTCTTACCAACACATTTTGCGATTCATTTTATATATATAAGATAATATAACAGTATCTAAGTTAATAATACTAAATATGCTATGCTTATATTTATCTATAATGAACTAGTAAAGTTATATGTGTTTCCACTTAAAATAATATATATTATATGCCTATAATTGTTCAAACAGCACGGTTTTGGACCTATGCCTATGATACCACTTCCCTTCAGCCTACTGAGATTGTGGCTGATGGGAAGGACAACAACTAACCACAATAGGAACTGGGCCAACTGGACTGACTGTGAGCAGTCCAGGGTAGCAATGCTTACCCTGAATCTTCGACAGACCAGCAGTCTCCTGCGCATGAACATACCGGATCTGCGTAGGATAATAGATACTATCACCGGAAACTGCCTACTAAACAAACACCTATTCAATCTAGGTGTAACTGACAGTCCACTTTGCAGGGGATGCATGAACGCACCAGAAACACCACCTCATGTCCTACTGGACTGCAAAGAGGTGGAAGCCCACAGGGCAAAAATACTCGGGACACCGAGGTCTTTGCAAGAAGTGTTGAAGAAGCCTCAGCGGACTCTCAACTTCTGGCAGGAGCTGGGCTTGCTGGAATAAACGCCCTCCAACCTCCCCTTCACAAACAATGGTCACCCTTTAACGCACTATAGTCACTAAGTACGGAAAATGCAGCCCTCGAAGAAGAAGAAGTTATGTTATATGCCGTATGTTATACATTCTCTTTCGAAAGGTCTGTTGTAAGAATTTCGTAATATTTTTTTTTTACTTTTAAGACTACGGACAAGTTCTCTGAAGACTTGACATAATTTTCACATCCATGAGGGACATCTAAATCAATCACGTTTGACGTTGCGAACTATCCGTAACTTTGTTATTTTGTTTCACTTCCGAACTTACAGTGATCCATATCTCGAAGTTTTTGGTAATTTATAGGTCTCTTGACGTCTACCTAATACTTTTTAAGGCTATAAAAGGAAGGATGTTTTGTGAATGTTCAATATAAGCACGGAATCTAAACTGATATTATAAATGTGAAAGCGACTCTGTACGTTACGTTTTCACATCTAAATCGCTAAACCAATTCTGATTCATTCTGGTTCAGAGATTGGACCTGTGAGAAGGGCATAGCCTACTTTATTTCTTGCGATAATGAACCTGCATTTAACAAGCACAAAGTAGGTATCGTATGATGGTTTAAAAAAATATAAAGTTCAAAAGTGGAAAAAAAGGCAACTTTACTCTACTTTTTATTTCATTAATACATTATAGTGGTAGCATAACTTTTACCGCGAGATATATAAAAGTTTATTTTACCCGCGTCATAACTTTTCCTTTATTGCCCGTCATGCATGACCGAGTACGGGATGCACTCGATGTGCTAGCTTTGTTACTAGAAGCCTTGTTCCCATCAACCAATAACATAACTTTGCAATAATATTTAGTTAGGTTCGCTATTACACATTTCGGAACTGGCGAGTTTTGATATATAACAAGGGGAAAACGGGCAGGCGGTTAACGTACGTCCTTTCCTTTTTTAAAGAGACTATCTTTTGGGCGCACCCCAGTACTTAGGCAAGTCAATACTTTTATTACGTTTTTACCTTTCAGCTGCAGTGCTGATTTTACACAACCGCAACAAAAGGTATCCGATTTGCAGCAAAGCTCAGAATATTTGTATTTTCAACTATACGCAAAAATATTAATTTTTTCCTACTATTAAATGCTTTCTGTAATCTGAACCATGTAGAGACTCACTTAAACACTTGTTTTTTTTTCCAATAAGGGACAGAGGAGGTCGTGGCCTAATCAGTGGTCGGCATTTCAGTCGATCTCTAAGTTAAGTTGCTCTTGCTGCGACCGGCTGATGGATGGGTGACCCATTCTAGCATAGGTTTATATTTAATATCAGACCTCCTCCGTGTTTTGGAAGGCATGTAAAACAGTGGGACCCGATTAATGTCACTTTGTGATATTAGTCGTAAGGTTGTAGAGATCGTGGGGGGTCTCGGAATTTTATATATTTACATAAATTATAAAATTTATTGGACGCAAGTATCAGCAAAGCTACAATGTCTTTTTTTTTAATTTTGATTTCACATTCAGGCAGAAAATCACCTGTCGGCTTACGAACGAATAAAAATTAAGACTAATTTTTGTGTAAATTTTAAATGTTTCTTATTTGATCACCTAAATTGTAGCAGGCTTCTTTCATGTGATATTGTCAATTTCTTTCAGCAAAAATTTCTACACCCGAATTATTATGCTGATAGTACACGTTATAGGCCATTGAAAGGATGAAATTGTTGCTGAGCATTTCAGCGTAGCTACAATCTCAGATGTACATATTTTACAGAGACGTATTCGTTTTTTTTTTATATCAGCGGCTGGATTTGCTTAAAAGAACCTTTTTGGAATACTTTTTTGTTTCGCTCCATTTTTGGGAGTACGGCCGTCTTGGCAAATATCTCTTTATTATGCTGAAATTGATAAAAATATTCTCTCTCACTCGTTTGTTATGTTTTGAGTCTTCATATAAAAGATACAAGGTTATACTTTGCATCTTTTATAACTCAAGTACGACTGGGCTGATATTTATGATCTTTGATTGGCTATGTGTCTCCGTCTCTTATTATCAACATTTCACAATAACTCCGATACTGTTAGACCAAAGCAACTCAATAAATAAAGCTCGGGTTTGAATGACATTTGACATCCCTGAAGTTTTTCCATTAGGGACTTAGTTTTTCGCAAAGTTATCCAATTTGTTCTCGTGTCTCGGTGAACATGTTTGTCATGCTTTCGATATTTTGATTTATATATTTTGACATTTAATTTATCTTTTTTGTTTATAATTTGTGAAAAACTTTTGGCGTCTCCACATTGTTGTCATGAATTCACGGCACATGCATGCCCTCCACATTCACGGAATGCTGACAACCGTTCCTGAAACCCGCCGCGAAATGGACGTGGAAGATGCTACTTGCTGAAATTTTGAATTGCCTTGTTATATGATTAGAACTGCCTTTTACTAATTTTAAAAATTGCGTTTCAGACTTTCTATAAAGAAGCAGTTATCAAAATTATGTTGATATAAATTATTATATTTAACCCAGTGGCGAAATTTCACTTTTCACCGGGCCGTGAACGTGGATGTGTACCAGTGAACGCCGCGCGAAATAGGCGTGACCCTTAGTCGCAGGACAAAATACCGACTCTGATTGAAGAACTGGCGTGAACGCGCGCGAATCCCACGAAAACCGTCCACATTCACGTTCACGCCCGTTAACGGAGCTTTACGGCACTAATGTGCAAAGCCGCTATTATAAGTAGGAACAAACACTTCGTAAGAATTCACAATTATAGAGAGAAAATGTTTATACCATTCTGAAATCCAACGTTGGTGTTTGTGGTGCGAAATACACCAGAATCTCTAAGGTAAACTTAGCTTTCCTTTAATATCATGTAGACTATTTATTAAGTCCGTGTAACTGTTGGAACGAGCACCCACATTTCGGATCCTCACCATTACTCAATTCTATTAAACATGAAATAATTAAACCCCGTTATTATTAAATTATAATTTCAATCACAGTGATAATGTTTACAAAATTAATATTTGGCGGGACATTCTGTTTTGATGCGGGCTTTGTCTGAATTAATGTCTTCAAACGGGACGTTGGGCACAAGACATTGAGTGAGGTTTATTCTAACGGGAATTTGGGAAGAATTAAAAGCCCTAGTAGCGCAGCGGTAATGGGGTGGTCTAAAATGCAAAAAAAAACACCATATTTATATTATACCCGTGCCAGACATAGCTCAAAGTGTTTGTACATTTTTGTCCTTGAAGTCCAGAAAGTTCTAATAAAATTTGTGAAGTTACACAGAGTCCCCGGCCACAATACATGATCATTGCAATGGTCATACAAATGAAGCTACGCCTGGCTCCGGCAATACACAAACTGCACCATCGTATCGCTTTCATTATTCACCATTATAATTAATGAATCTATCTATAAGTATTTTATATATTTTGTGCGAAATCCTAATTCTGTTGGTAAAAATAAAGTAACTTTTGTTATCTATACTTAATATGTATAGCTAAAGAGATTTTTTTGTTTGTTTGCTTGAACGCGCTAATCTCGGGATCTACGGGTTCGATTTAAAAATAATTTCAGTGTTACATAGCCCATTTATCGAGGAAGGCTGTAGGCTATATATCATTACGCTAAAATTGAATCTTTCTTTTTTTACCTAATTTTACGCGGAAAAAGTAACGGGCACAGCTAGTTCCTTGTAAAGCTATCTATTAAGGAGTAGGAAGAGGAATACATGTCGCATACATGCCGCATCGTTTCAACAGTCTGTCTTCAATTCAGGGTAGGTGGGGGTCGCTCGGGGTCGGCACGGCCCACCGAGACCCCTAATTCAGTATGGTTACATACAGAACCTGTGTGTAAAAACTTTGCGATATTTTATTTACAATAAATAACACCTTCTCTCATAAAATATTTTACAATATTTAAAGTTTCCGACATTTTAAATCGCGAAGCCAATCCACCGAAACGTAATCGGGTTTATTCGCACAAATTTCATTTTAAACTCTCCTCATCAATTTAACGCTTCACTTTAACGACCCTCCATTTCTAAATAAAATTCGCTGAAATAGCGAAAACTGTTATGGTCTATATGGGAATGATTTCATGTCGATTTTATTAAATTTTTATTGAAATGGAAGTGCTGGTCTTGACTATGTTTTGGAATAAAGTCCCACTACTTTGAGCAGTACTTTCAATTTTAAAGATCCGCAAACGCTAGGCACTGGATCTTACTAACATCTTTAGGATCGCCATACAGAAAAAGTCACCAAAATCGGCCCGACCAATTCTTTTTTGTGAAATTTATATATAATATAAGTAGGTGAAGTTCAGTGACTTACAAACAAATAAGTTTTCTAAAATCTCTAAAATGTCTGGAAAATACTCGCAATGTATATGTGTGTTAATAGTCGCTAGCGTTTATTTCATTTATTAGTATTTTGCATCTTTTTAATTGCTTTTATTTAACTTGCAACGTATGTTTGTTCAAGTGGAATTTTACAACTGAATTTTTGAGCAGATATCTTATACCGATTGAGCTAAAATTTTGCACACATATGTATTTTGGATGACAATGCATTATTATGATGACATGGAGCTGAACTGATGATGGAGCTTGAAAGGTGGACATAGTAACTCCATCATAAAGCGACATAATTCCAT
>JANCMC010044687.1:139165-202060 GCA_024363005.1 Charaxes varanes | reverse complement strand
AAATAACCATAAATTTAACCAAATGTACTGGAACAAAAACTGCAACCGTAATAAAATACACATGTGGAATTGCCTTAATTTGCGGAAACATCTGCTAAAACTATTGTAAAATATACAACCCCAATTACTTCTATCCCAGTAATTAATCAAGTTACTCAAGAGGTTTATTTCATTTCCTAATTAGTCTAACGTTTACTTTTTTTTAATTTAACCGTTTTTTCTTTCTTTCCGCTTGCATTCCTTGAGCGCCGTTCGGTCCTCGCTCAGGCGAATCGCCTGCCCATTTCTTCTTGTTTAATTTTAGAGTAATTCTATAAAATAATAATCTGCCCTTACAGGTGCCATATTATAATATTTAGAAATCACATCAGTTCAAAAACGCGATTTGCATTACGAATCTTTTAGTGAAGCAGTTAGTAATGGGCGTCGGTAGTCATTTCCCATCACTTGAGACCGTCTGCCCATTTGCCCCTTGACATATAAAAAACGGACATTTAAAACCCATTAAACGGAGTTCCGGAAGTCGTTCACAGGGTCTAAGTGCGTAGATTTGTTTCACAAATCGTTTTGGGACTGGAATTAAACAAGTGCAAATCATTAGTATAGGAATGGTTGTGACATTTTGATGAAAATCGAGTCGTTTGGTAAATAAAAGCCGTATTTCAATATTGATTATGTTGTTCAATATTGATTGAACGACTTATCAAAGAGTATCCAAATCTTTTTGCTGTATTTCTGAACCCATTTCTACTGCTATCGTTTTGCTAGTTCATCACCAAAATAAGATAGTTTGCATACCATTATAATGATAGCTTAATGAAAATTATTTCTTTTGACCTCAAAAAATTATTTAATGTCAAATATATCAAAATAGTCCGAAAAACTTTTCAATTGACAAGTTTTACCAGAAACACGATTTTCTTGAAAAAAAAGACCGTTGATTAAATTAGTCTTGAAGATTTTTTCTTTACATTTTTTCCTTGAAACTTTGTTACTAGGTAGAAAAAAAGGAAAAGCCTTATTAAAAAAAGATATGAGACGTGTGTTTATTTTCCAAATTTATTAGGGTTCCGTACCTCCAAAGGAACAAAAGAACCCTTATAAGATCAGTTACTCGTACAGGTATAAATTTCAAATGAATACCAAATACTGAGTCTGCAGACCCTCGAAGCTGTAAAAATTAATTTAACTCTCTAAATGTACGTTATCAAAAGATATGACCGTTTATGTCATATTTCCCATACTTTTGCAAAAGGAACCAACACCTATAAGGTACTTTCTATTGATTTTAAGAATAATGAAATTTGGCACAAAACTACATCTTGAACCACAAGTAAAGGAAGAAAAATCCGAAAAATGTAAATTTGTTGTCGCAGCAGTGTCTGTTTGTCTATCTGCAATAATGATGATGAATATGGGAAAAAAACCGAAAACAGTAAAATTGTCACGTTACAAAAAAAGTTGTAAAGTATGAATGTTAAAACAACTAGGTAAAGTATTACGAGATGGTAAGGAACCCTTAGTGCTCGAGTCTGACTCGTAATTTGCCGTTTTTTTTTTAATTATGCTTGTTCTTCCAAAAAGCTGTGCACTCAGAGTAGGTACTCTTTTTAATGAAGCCAGTAATGAGTCTAGCCAAGTAAGTCGTACAATTGTCAAAGGACCCTCGCGCCGAGACTAAAAAATTAAAAAACATCATCTCTGGAGAATGTTTTAAGCGGTTTTTAATTAGCCCATTAATTAAATTAAGAAATTTGCTCAGCGTCTGGACATCGTCTCTTTCGGAACATGAATTACTGTACTTTTTAGCTTGTGTTTAACAACAAACTTGATAGTAAGTGTTGATGCTGTCTCTATGGAAAGTGCTTACCTAGAAGATACCAATAATAATGGCGAATTTATTCCAAACTTTTTAACAAGTCAAGTTAAAAAGTCAGATTTATACTAGCTAAAATAACTGAAGAGTTTTCAATTTTTTGTAAAAAAAAGCTAATTCTCTTTTTTTCGTAAGAACCTTTGGGACTTCAAGGATTTGAAAAAAATGCTACTTGTAACCAATTTTTAATAAAATATTTAACGTTAAACTCTTTCATTAAAATTATGAAGAGCCATTTAACAAAGCTTTAGAATTTAAACTCAAACAGTGTTAGAGTAAATTATAAATCGTATTAGGATAAGCTCGTCTAAATAATTCTAGATATGAGGGATATTTATTATTCTCTTGCCAGATATAAGCTATTCCAGCTTACATGTCTTATGCATATTCCGGGCGGTACCTAATCCCAGCCGGCGCGGGCGGTTGGCTTAAACCTTTGTCCTAATTTCTAAATTGAACTCCGTGTAATAGAAAAATGTTTTATTGTAATAGTATTGTATTATAATTTAATTTAGTATTTTTGTAGTATAAATTATAAATTGGGAATAATTTTAGATATGCCCAATATATATTAACAATACTCTTCATGTTATGCATATCGTATATCAGAAGTGCGAGCGATAACATCTCAATAGGTCCGGGTTTGAACAGAAACTTTATGGAGTTTACTCCATCCCCCATTGAGCTACTGAGGTTTATACTTCTCTTCTCTTCTCTTTTTCTTCTCGATAACTCTATACTCATAATATAAAAGAGCTTAGCTTGGAGTCGTAGCGAAAATATTAGGCATGCCTCAAGTATTCCTTCCACTACTTTTTTATAATCATACCTCGTTAAAAAAAATGCTTTCGCTTTTAACTAACGTTGCGAAAAAATAGCTATATTATACATTAGCCTTGGTAAAAAAGGTTCGATCGGTGAAAACGCACAAAGGGAAATACATAGAAAGAAAACTGTAAAGGAAAACAGTGATAAAAGGTTAATCATCCAGAATGGATTCCTTACAGCAATACTGTGGTTTCCCGAGGCTACATTTTTCTTTTTTTCTATGTTAAATGTATAAAACAATTTTGAGTAAGATTGCCTAAAGTGGTCGGAGAATGTGGCCATGGGGCGAGCTGGGATGACCGACTGCAGTCTGACGTTATCCCCGAAACTCTACAATCTCACGACTGATATCAGTGTTATTAGGTGCCGAATTAGTGTCTTCCAAAATACGATACAGTTCAGATATTTGAAAACCAGTGTTGGTGTTGGTCACCCATCTATGATCCGGCCACGGTGAGCGCTACTTAACCAAGCGATCCACTCTAATGCCAGCCATGACGCTACCACCTCCTCGTCGGTTCGACAAGTATTGCGTATACCTGGACAGTTTATAAAGAAGGCTGTTCGTTATAGTATGAACCAAAATACACCTAAGGACATTGTGGATAGGATATTGCGTACAATTGCTGAGATCAGTGTTTTTTTAAGTATGTAGTTAAATACACAACACTGTTTTAAGTAACCATAAAATTTACCTGAAGCAAAATTTTTAAAACTTGTTTAATAATTAGGTCTTTTGAAAACGTTCTAGAGTCATTTATACTGAAACACTGGCTCTTCATTGTCTCTATGTTGTGTAATATAACATATTCACTTAAAATGCATTTGTAAGTCCTCAATGCCCTTTGAATTCACAACTGGAAAACGAAAACTTGAAATTGAAAGTTGCATAGGGTCCTTGTATGGAAACTGGGCCGTGTGTGCCCCTCTTTATTCGTATAATACAGAGGCAGTCGTGCAATACGTAATGAAGTTAAATCTTGCAGTAACATGGGCTACCCGACTGTGAGATAAATATATTTCTTTCTTGAAAAATCTGTCATGCTTACATATAAAAAAAAAATAATTGTGTTTATAGTGTTTTTGACTTTGGAATACCAAGAATACGTTTCGATGTTATTTTCCTTGAAAATGCAGTGTGAAACTGGTTTACAGTGGTAGGTGTAAGAATAAACCAGCGAAGGTGGAAATTAAATTACGTTCTTACGAATTTTAGTGGAACCTTCCCTCCTATTTTGCTATTAAGGTCCTTAAATAACGTACATGTACCTTGATTTTAATGTTTCTTCTATATAATGAATGATCATTCAGCTGAGTGAATGTCAGAATGATTTCAAAAAGTACATTTATTAAAGTATTTATTTATTTAAGTACATTTAACTAGCGGATGCGGCAGACGTTGTCTTTGTCCAAAGGTTGGGATACTTACTATTTACTACATTCTATTACCTTATTTATTAAACCCGTTTCTATTCCCGTTCCCGTTCCCGTTCCCAGACCCATTCTTTCTATTAGTATAGATAAATTCCTAGATACCGACAGCAGTGCCGGGCTGGTTTGTGAATCTAAACCATCCAGGACGCCACCCAAACGCATACAAAAAAACATGAAATCGGTCCAGCCGTCTAAGAGGAGTTCAGTGACATACACATGTACAGTAGAGTTATACACACATCCAATCCAAAACAATCACAGCCTTGTTTATCCCACTGCTGGTTAAAGACCTTTTCTTTCTTCTACATTTTTCAGTGTAGTCTTGTTTCGACCCCCGACTGATGCCATAACAATGAATATCTAAATGTAATATAGATTTATGCACACAAACAAAGCTATAACAACACCAAATTGATCCAGCAATAGCCGAGAATGAGGGGAAGTCGTAAAGAATCTTTTACAAAGGAACATAAATGCGTTCGCGAGCAAATAAAGTTAATTGTGCGTCAAAATGATGCATAGTTTTTGAAATATTTCGTTTTGGTTGTTACATAGACAGCATATGTAATTTTTGATATTGTTCTATTACGTGTACATATGTTTTTTGAATAAAATAAATAAATATTTACACGAAGATATGACACACGGACGTCTATTCCTAAGGTAGACAACTTAATCCCCGTGGGGCGCTGGGGCGGGTGGGGGGGCTGGGGGGGGGGGGGGGGGGCGGGGGGGGGCGCCGAGCAACATTTCACGGCAGGTCAAAGGCTTTATATTACACATCTTAATAATTCCATTCTTACTGACCGGTTTACCTCGTCGGTAACAGCGTCTAATTACCTTCGTTTTGTTTCACGATTGTACATGTACTTATCATACTGTTATGAATCTCTTATAATGTCCGTCACAAATGTTTTTGATGATAATTAATTTATTTTAACGTTAATTCCGTAATCGTACTGTAAATATCGAGATTCACGGCGTGTTAACTAAAACTCTAGTCTTGAAATATTTTTATTTAATATAATCTGCGGGTGTCGAGTTGGACGACTGGCGGAATTATTACGAACTTTGTTTTACGTTTTTTGTGTAAACTTTACATTCCAAATTGTTTGTGGTCACGTGATATTATGCTCATTTTGATGGATTTAGGCGAACGTACCGATGGTTCTGTGTGCCAATTGAAAGGAGTTGGGAGGATGCCTTAAGTCTGTACGTTAAACCGACAAATAAAAAATAGATTAAGCTTTTTACGAGGTATTTTTATTGCTTCCCTTTCCTTATTGATGCATATTATAGAATTATTATAAATATCAGATCTGCTGATTTATATTATATATTATTTGGGAAAAATATCTACACAAGCCGTTCGGGTAAGTAACAAATTCTGAGTTGCCACGGTTTGTAAAAGATTATTATATAATTTGGCAAAATAGCAACATTTCTGTGTATATAAACGTCGCCTTAAAAAAACATCTGCATCTGACGCCATCTTTTTAGATTTAGCTTTAGTTGCACGGTTTATTACAATTCATCCCGAGCGCTACGTGCTTAACATTATAGAATTGAACCTGGGACGTGCTGGTTAGAAACTAACGCGTCACAACGTTGCGTTTGTTTGCAACACCATTAATTTATATATTTAAGATACGACATTCAAACATTTCACAAAATTAAGCAAATCGTACTAGCCGACATGTTTCTCCGCATAACTAATGAGTGAAAGTGGTCGGGAAGCTGAGGTAACGTCATTTTATTTTTAGATTAGCCTTGACAGCAGACGTGAACAACCACCTCTATACGTCTACTTATATACGAACCTTGTACCTTTACGGCCGTTTAAAAATATACTCAAATCAATCTTGTTCACGCACGTGTCATTCCTGAATTCATTAAGATATTAATTATTATAAGAATGAATTACTGAATTATTAAACGAGTTTCATGCCACCCATTTAACGTAGCACTAGGAATAATGGATTGTAAAACATACAAAAATACAATACACTAACTAATAGTAGTTAGCTCGGCCCTGAGTATAGACTCAGTGCACTCCAGGTGTCGAGTTCCGGGAGGCGCTTCAGCTAGGAGCGACTCTTAATATGCGATTATTTTAAATACAGTTTATTAAGAAATATAAACAGGCCAAGTAAGGGGGGCGCCATAATTGGATCACGCTGTCCTAAAATTTACCACGGGCCGGCACTGGTTTTACTGTATACGTGCAATCGTCAGCTGTTAATTTTTCTATTTTCCGTGTTTAGTGGAACTTACCCTACTCACAGTGAAGCTACAATAAATGAAAATCCTGGATCTCTCACTGGCTAAGGGTAAAGTTGAGAAATCTGATTCGCAATAGATGTAAAGTCGACATTTTGTATCATTAGTAAAACATATAAGGCGGACTTTTTCTCCAGCAAGTGTCATTAGTATTTCAAGGCGGTGCCGGCGATATATCGTGTGTGGCGTTGATTAGACGGCGGACGCATGTTTCGTCTCGTAAGAGCCAGTGACGTCACCGGTCAATTGTCACTCGCCGCATCGACTCGATTATGTCGATGTGTGGATTTTTTTTATGTTACAAGGGGCAAACGTGCAGGAATAATTTTCTATGTGTGGAGACATGTTAATGGGGAACACTGATTTTTATTACCTACTGTTATATACATTTGTTGTACCAATTTCTGTAATAACTTGAACAAAATTGTTTACATCGAATCAATTATGTCCATGTCCATTGTATAATATGGGTGTACTTTACCTGTAATAAATTAATTTATTTGATATTAATAAAATAAGATTACTAAAAATGCAGAGTTGGTCCCATCTTCAAAGTACTTCCAATAGATGACGTTAGTGCCGGTCTATTTGTACGACCGTAAATCGCACCAAACAACGTCTGCCAGGTCGGCTAGTCTATCTAATTCAGCTTACTTCGAAATCAGCAGTTGTGTTATTTACAACTTATTTTCGACCTTGCAGAAATCATAATGAAGACTTCATTATACTACAAGCATACTTACTTCTAAAAGATTGGTAAATTTGATAGGTTGCAAACGTCTTTTATAATAAAGGACAACTTATTGATGCGGTTGGTCAATTGTCCACGGGCGTCTCTAGTCTTATAATCACGTGCCCTTTGCCTTCTAAAAGTCTTTTTGTCCCTATATAAGAGAGGCCCATACGCTCACACACCCATACTCTAGGGCACCACTGTATTTGAAGGGAAAGGAGAAAAAAAATAACGAATGCGGGAAAATAAAACGTATTTGATAATATATATTTTTTTAATATACATATATTATATATAGGAGGTTTTAGCTTAGTCAGTGGTCGACATTGAGTCGATCGATAGATTAAGCAGTTCTAACTGCGACCGGGTGAAAGACGGGTGACCCAATCTAACACCATATCCAACCTCCTTGAAGGCGCGTATAATATTCAGGTTCTGAATAGTGTCACAGTGAAATTAGTCATGAGATTGTAGAGATTGTTAGGGTTCCGGGGGTGACATCAGTCTGCTGTCAGCCATCTTGACTCTATGACATCGTCTCACTCTACTAAATGGAAAACAGAAAATCTTTCTGTAATCTTATACCATACGCCATCACCAAACTTCGGTCCCCCCCGTCTACGAAACTTGTTGCTTTGAGAGAATTTTCTGTAAGAACCGTGGGTCTGCTCAAACAAAGCCGTTTCATGGTTTACAAACTTTAAGATTGAATCCTAAACCTACCTTAATTTTAATTAGCGCTACCTAAAAATTTGGTAAATTCCAATGAACCTTTTTAACACATGATTACAACATTTTTAGTCATTCACCAAGTTGTTCAGCGAGTGGACATAATTCATCCAGGCGCGGATGCAGTATAAAAAAAGTTCGCGGGTAGAGACATAAAATTTAAGGCAGATTTTCGGTCCAATTGAAGTTGGCGTATGAACTTGGCTATGATTGATATACTGCAATTCTACAAAGTATATTTCTAAGAAGAATTGGGTTAATTCAGCCAGTACGGATTCCTGGTAGGAATATTTAGCAGGACTGAAATCTTGTTTAGTTTGTTAGCTAGGTGCCAATTAGAAGAATGGATATACATAGGGGGTTTAGTACTTTGCCCAAAAATGCATAGTTTTTGCTTTTTTTTTTCTTCTCGAAATTATTGTATGCACTCTAATGAGTAAAATTCCTTCGGGGGAGGCTGACATTTTATTTTTGTAAAGTTTTCGAGTTATGAATGCTACAATACGGCGTTTTGGCGTAAAGCGATAGCGATCGCTGTGTTGAAACAAAAAAAAAATAACCTCGAAACAGCCGCTTCCGACGGAATGAGTGATAATCCGTCGGGGAAGACTGACTTACTGCGCGAAACGTAACTACGTTGCGGATAGGTTGGCAGCGGACGGGCGATCGCGCAGTGATCGCCCTGGCCGCTTCGCGTTAATTTGTTCTGTTTTAACACATCGATCGCCTTGGTCGCTTCTCGGTAATGTTTTTGGTTTTAACACAGAAATGCATACGGTCGCAACCAGAGCAACTTAACTTAGCGATCGACTAAAATGCCGACCACTGATTAGGCCACGACCTCCTCAAACACACACATTAACATTCTTCCATCACATTCGATCGTTGTGAAGAAATCGAATAAACCACCCCTTTCTAAATTTGAATTACAAAACCAAAAAAATAGTATTGTATAAAACATCAATTTCGAAACAATTTTGATTGTAAAACCTGAACATGGATTACAAAGATATCATAAATATTTGCTAGAGAGCTTATGAACTATTTCTTTACGCATAAATTACTTGTTTATCGTCTAAAGCTATCATAATTCATTATGTATCCTAGAGCTAGCGTTGGATACCCTTGTTATAAATGGATGGTTTTAACCAATACGAAGTAATCCGTTTAAACATAATAAGCTTATTTTTTTTTGTCGTGTATGCTGTTGGTCTGAGTGACCTTCGCAGCTTCAAGGAGCGAGGGGTTTGGGGCCAGCCGAAGTCCTGCAGTTCGCGAAGCCCCGGATGGGGCTCCTGATCGAGAGTCGGTACTCCGTGGTTACTTCCTGAGAGGCCAGTATACCGGGTGTTGAACCACTATACCGAGCGCAGAAGCGGCCGAAGGTCGTCGCGAATCTGGGACCAGATCTCTGCCATCGGAGACGTTGTGTATCTTGTGTACTCTGTAAGATGGTCCCTACCCTGTCCGAGTCCATATCTGTCGTTATTACGTCATCCGGATTGTGGAAGATGTTTTTGGCGTGCCTAAGATATTTTGAAGCTTGCGGATTCGGGCGTGTAGTTGCAGAAGCCGACAACTAAGGAAGTGGAGTGTCTGTGGGCTTTCTTGAAGTACCATTCCGAGAGGTCTTTAAAGAAACTGAATAGGAACGTTTAAAGATTTTATGTGTCACGAAAGAACTTCTAGGTGTACATTATTTTGTTAATATATTTTCAGAGTCTAATAAAGTATATCCTAACTTAAAGTTTGTAAAATTGTTTCAAATGAAACACTGAAATATATGAATTTTTAACTTTATTGTATTAGAAAATATCTTTAATAGAATGAGAAAATACAAGAAAGCTCAGTATTTTATAAGAAGTCAGTCGGTGGCCATAGGAAATTCCAAACAATACATTGTCGGCTATTTACTCCGTACTGTCAAGATGACGCATCCATCAATATCTCCGAATTTGATTTTTTGTGGAACGACATATTGCTTAACGCCATCCACTTGGATGCCTTCGAAATATTATTTTATACTCAAGAAGAAGTATGATTAATGATGTTTATGATAGGTTAAAAAGAGTTTTATTAAAATCTTTTTAGTACGAGTATATATACAAAGTGACTGGTGAGACACTTATATACACACTACATACACACACACTTATATACATACTCGAGGACCTGATATTTTATGATCATATATGACGAAAATAATTAACATTAAATGTAAATATCATTAAACCACTGCGTGAGATTAAGACAAAGTTGTCCAACTATATATGGAACGCATGGACATACTAGCGTGGACGAAC
Source organism: Charaxes varanes (assembly GCA_024363005.1). NCBI lineage: Eukaryota > Metazoa > Arthropoda > Insecta > Lepidoptera > Nymphalidae > Charaxes > Charaxes varanes. The sequence goes on along the minus strand of JANCMC010044687.1, from coordinate 191,877 downwards.
GATGATGATCCGTTTTCCCTTCATAATTTAGTCGTGGCCTGTCTTAAACAGGAAAAAATAGCAAGGCCTATTTCACTCATTCGAATCACTAATTTGTTTAATAAGTATATTAAAAATGATTTATGTTTGGCTAAAGGAATAATGTTTTTTATTCAATATTGATATCGCGTTTAATTCCGACTGACAGCCGTCACTAAATCTTTTTTATAACTGACCAGTTTCTTTACGCTGGGAATCGCATCTACGGCCTTACTTTTTCGATCAGAAAATTACCCATACGTGAGTAAGTACCTATTTTTGTTACATAATTATAACGTGAATAGAGTACTAAGTACTCTTCTTAAGTATTTTAAGTGTCTCACCAGTCACCAGTATATTTTTTTAATAAGACCCAAATCTTTAACACATCTAAAGAAGTTTTCACTTCAAAAAAACTTCATATGTACACAGTATACATGTAGGTCATGGGCTTTCAGTGACGATGAGGCAAACTCAATAGTTTTTTCCCAACATTTTCATCAATAGATGCCCAGACTTATTTTTTTGGGGTTTACACTTCAAAAATTTGAATTTAGGAATGTGTACAAAATTACATTTTAAAAAAATTCTAGTAATAGTCATATTTCATTACTTAATTTCTAAAATAACCATTCATTTAATTTGTATTTTATAATAAAGAAATACAATTAAATTAATCTGAAGTATTTATTTTATTTTCACCCAAAATATATGTTTAGAACTAAAATAAAAATTAAAATAAAGCTTAAAATACTCGAGAGTAAATTAACAACCAGGTAAAATGCGAGTCAAACTCCCGCACTAAGGGCTCCGTACCATCACGTAACGCTTTACCAGGCTACTTTAAGATTTACTTAGGTTTTGCTTCCCCTTTCGAATGTAGTGGTATGGGAAATGCGACATTAATGGCTATATTTCTTCACAGCTTGAAAACTAGCAGACCTCAGTACTTGGTAGTAATAAGTAGTAAGCAACTTGATGATATATATATGATTACTTTCTTACACATTCTTAAGAAAAAAGGGTTTGACAGACAGACGAACGGCTGAAGGAGTGATCCTATAAGGGTTCCTTTTTTCCTTGGAACTCTAAAAATCAACAAATGATATTAGTTTTGTACGATACAATTACCGGCACGAGTCGTGAGCAGTCTGATGATTGGTAGGTCCAATTATTTACAGCATATTAATACTCTATTAAGTAATATAATTACGCTTTATAATTATGTTAATGCGCTTTAATACATTGATCAATTTTATTGCATTCCTACAAAGGTATACTAGTTTTTATGCTGACGACTTATTCCAATACTTAATAATTAAACAATCCTACAACTTTTATTTAGGTTTAAAAGGCCACAGTAACTTCAATCGATATACATTGAATGTGAGTATATGGATAAGAGGCAAGTTGCTCAAATAATTTGTGTGAAAATGTGACACAATGTCGTAACACTCCTTAGGTTCAAATACTTCTTGACCATCTGGCGAGTCCTGAAATAATATTTATTTTATATATTTTTTGTTGTGTTCATAGCATAACTTAATATAAATAATTAAATATTAAGCCTTGATGAGTCAATGCATACAGCATACTCATGAGTCATGCACAACATATTATTTTTCATATACATATGAGGAGAATGATTTTGCTGAGAAAGGAACCGTAAGGCTCGAAATTAGTCAATCATTATTCCATGAGGGCGAGACCTAATGGAATATTGAGTTATAGGAACAAAATTAGTCGAATCAGCGTATGTAGGCGCGATGGACATAACAAAGACCGTCTGCGTCGTCGAAGATGATGATTACCAGCAGTGACGTATTTTAAAACTAAGCGCCCCGGATCTGCAAGGTTTCCCACCCCATACATTAACGATAAAAAAAAATACCGGGCAATTGCGAGTCAGACTTGCGCACTACGAGTTACGTACCATCACGTGATACTTTACCTATATACTATATATTACTTTTCTTAAGATTTCTTTTAATTTGACAAAATCACTGCAATTTTGTTCAATAATTTACAAGAAAAATAAAAGGTAATAGAAAAAAGACAATATTTTTTAAATGTTTGCACCGGATCAAGAAACCTCGCTAAATTCTAATATGTATATAAAATTCTCGCGTGTTTGTTACCAATCTCCTCCGAAATACTTGACCAATTCTTATGTAAATTTTTGTGCATATTCGGAGGTTTGAGAATAGGTCTTACATAATTTTTTTATACCCCAAAGTGATAAAGGTGGCTACAGCTAGTAATGTATAAATGATAAGTCAATTTTACCTGGGTTTATAAGGTGTAGTTAATGTTAACGAATTGCTACTATTAGGGTAGCCGCACGCGGGCCACACGCCACAGCCACAAAATGCTGCCATAGGTATTTATAGGTATTTCCTGTAATTTTATTATTATATTTCCTGTAATTTATATAGGTATTTCCTGTAATTTTTATACATTTCATTTGGACTCGCCGCACACAGTTTACGCAGGTGGCCGCAACACGCTGCGCGCTAAAATGTACGGAAATATCCCAGTGGCGTTTTGTGGCTGTGGCTGTGACGTGTGGCCCGTGTGCGGCGATCCTTAATGTTAACAGATGTTTGAAATGAAATTGAAATTTGGTGACGCCGAAACCGGCAACGTGTTCCACAAAGATTCAAGACGAGCAAAAAAAGGAAATTCCTTCTAGGCAAACGTGAAGTACTTCTCGTATTAGTGTCACATGCACTCACCCATTCGTGTATTTTCAGTTTGTCCGGATCCATTTCCTTCACCATCTCCTCCTTTCGCATCGCGTTCATGGTTTTGGGTCCGGCCTCGCGCCGCGCGAAATCATACCCCTGGCTCCCCAACAAGTCGCCAAAAACGTCTGTAGACTTTTTACTCTTGTCCTCGGCCGGAGTTTTGGCCGTTTCAAAGTGGGTCCGACTGTAAAAATATTAATATCTTTTTCCTATTTATTGTTAACCTTCTTTTTACGTTAGTGAGTAGTACTTCTGCTCCTGAAGTTTCCACCCTGAGGAATTATCCCTTATATTTTCAAATATACAATTTCTAATCCAAATAAGAGTTTATTTTGCCCCGGTAGTCCCCAGTTAGGTCTGGTCAATTCTATGTAAGGTATTATTAGATATATTGTATTGGAAAACGAATGGCGGCGTCCTCGTACCACGTGGACTGACGATATAGTCCAGGTCATAGAAAGTTGCTGGTTACCGATGGTACAACGTCGCCATTCGTGAAGATTACTGGTGGAGGCCTATGTATAACAGTAGACGCCCCCAAGCTGTTACGATGATGATGATGATAGATAGGTTTTCAGCTGATTTTGTTCAGTGTTGTAGTAGATTATTGTTGAAATCACATCCAATTTGTAATAGAAGAAAATTATTTGCAGTCAACGTCCGTAACGCAACTGCCTTGCTTACATGCGAGTTATTGTATGTATACTCTTATGAATAACTACCCTCATTTACGTATACACTACGGCCATTATAAAGAGCGCTCTTAAGATTTTTTTTTTAATATATTGGTTCATTAAACTGGCAACAGCTACAAAACCTATATTCTATATACAAAAAAGTGCTCCGATATGGGGCTGTTAGCTGCTAGAAATGAACACAGCATGCCTTAAAACTAACAACTAAGATAAAGGATGGTTAACGAGTGTTTGCTGGTTCTTCTCGTGACTCGACTTATCCGAATCAGGGGTATCTTAAATATTTGCCGATTTCAAAGAGCGTGTAAAAGTAAGTAATATTATTTTCCTTCATTCTTGTTTAACTTATATTGAAATTGTAAAATTGCCATTTTAATATCTAATTTGTTTTATCCGTCTGTCTGTACGCTCTTATATCTTGCATGTTTCTTGTGTTATTTACGTAAATGTCGTTGTTTTCTGTAATTAGAACGTTAGTTATCTTATTTCTTCGTGTGAATTTGTCTATGATTTAGTAATTGTTTGGTTCGAAATCTAAAAAAAAGTCTAATTGAATAAAATATCTTTTGATTTGATTTAAGAACAAAATTACTACGAATTGGTTACACATCTCAAATCCCGGTATAACACCTGCACGATTGTTTAGGACCGTTTCCATATTGCCCTGGAAGTATCTGTTTATCCGTCCCTTACCCAATTTCATTCACAAACAAACCAATATTTTCATTGCTCGATTATTTCCATTTCGCCTTTGATGAAGGCCATTGACTCCGGAAGATCAATTCTTAATTACAGAAGCGGATGAAATAATACAAAAGTGCGGCGATACCAAAGGTTGGGCTGAATGCATATTTTTGAAATGAAAACCTATCTTTTGAGATGGAAAATTGATTTCGCTTCATCGTATTATTATTTATTTATTTAATAAGCAAACGGACAGGTTCACTGAAGGGATTATCGACGCCCATAAATAACTGCGTCACATATGGTGCCATAGACTATGAATCTTTAAAATAGCCTGGCAGGTGACATGACAAAAAAAAATACCTATTTACTTTTCCCGCGCATTTATTTTCTTAATGTAGTATAACATACAAATAGTTGTTCAAAAGATTTTTTCTTTAATTTAGCTGTTTTATTTAGTTTCTATACTTAATTCATTGAATAAAATTGGATGACGACGAACTTATCAGTATAACTGAAGAGATTTCGACCGTAGTTCAAGAAGTTATGGAAATATTGTTACCCTCAAAATCTCTGCGCATACATATATATCAAGGCTTAAGACAAAATATTTTTTCTTTTTTTTGTGTTTCATTTCAAACACGTAGTCTATTCGTAGAAATAGTATCGTATGCAACGGTGTATAACTGCATCGAAAAATCCTCGTGGCGTCTCTCTTTGCGATCTACATCAAAGTTCGCATCGCAACTCCCGCAACTCGTCTTTTTTTAATCCTCCTAAACAACTGTTGCATAAAATACTATGAAATTTTGTACCCTAGAATAGAGGGCTACAAAAAATGGTAGGGTCTATATAACAAAGAGCATATTAAATGAATTTAATTAATATTCTTCTATTTAGTAAAGTTTTTGCATTAGTTACATTGATCAGCGCGGAATCGACATCGGAGACTGCCGCCTCTTCGTCCGTCAGACGTGGGCGCGGTGTCACAGTCTCTTCGCAGCCAACTTACGTACCACCCAAGAAAGCTAATCCTTTTCTTTGTCCGTGTAAGTGAATTTATGAGCACAAAATATTGAATTATTATACAGAACGTTAGCGCACGAAAATGACAAATATTTGACACTACAAAAAGTGTTATTCGCGTTGACATAAATGCATGAACTTTATAATAAAACATGAAGCAAAAACTTTCTGTATCATTTTACTAAAATTACACGTACGGAGGAGTATGGAATTTGACATAATTATAGTTTATATGGAAGAGGATGTGGGAATGTTAATGTTTTTTATAAAATATGCCTTAAAATACCATTAAATTATTGAAGTAAAACCTCACTCACACCAATACCAAATGATTTACATACAAATGTATACATTTTACAATAAGAAGGCGTCAAAGCGAAGTCGCGACGACCCTATTTAAAATATAAAGAGGTCGTTGTTCATAAAACTAAAATTTTTAATTTGTTTTTTTATGACAGTGGGACATAGCTTGGAGATTGAATCTATGCAAGTGTTGACTGCTTTAAATGAGTTCATGGCTGTATTCGTACCACCAGAGAAACGGAAACTGTACGACATACTGTAAGTGTAATTTTTAAATATTCTTTACATATAATAAATACAATATATTATTATTCAAATTGAAAGTTATTCGTAATACGATACTTAATATATGTCATTTCAAATTTAACAAAATAAAAACAAACTCTAACTTCAATAATAAAAAAAAATATTAAATAAAAAAAAAAATTAAACAAAAAACCGTCATCATTGCCAGGCGGCAATGTTCCCAGACAGACAGACTCTTTGGATAGCAATAAGTATAATATTATAAGGACAAGGTACACTTAAAAATGTCTGTCTGTTACGAGTAATTTTCAAAAATATTCGGAAAGTGAATGGGAAAGGAGCGGGAACGGGAAACGGAACCGGAATAATATTATAGGATAATAGAATGTAGCAAATAGTATGTAACCCAACGTTCGGGCAGTGGTTCCTTCCTCTGCAACGCGATGGACCCGGCACCCGCACGGTGAATCCATGGAATGCTAAGAAATTCGTCTCAAAAAGGATTTTTTTAACTATAATTAAAATTATTCTTTTTTTATTTTAAATTTAGTAGTATGCTCGTTATTATTTTTGTATTATCGTTAGAATAGTGCTTCAACCTTAACCTCAAGGTTGGCTGCTACGAAAACATTAACAAAATCTACGCCTAATTCAGACCAGTAATTCAACAGTGAATAGAATCAATTACTTAACTTCAACAACACTAATCGTGTCGATAGTTACAAACTGGTTTTGTCAATTCCCTCAACATTAATAATAGATTTTGGCAAGCACTTGTTTAATTAATTCCTTACTTTATCAATCTATTATCTTGATAGTCCAGACCTTTGCGAGTATAGTCAACACTAAAACAATGTATTAAACAATAACATGTCTGGACTTGTTCATGCTTAGAAATACGTACGTACTAATATATAATGCCTTATGAAGTACGCTACAAGTATATATATAATACAGGCATTAACCATTACTTGAATAAGATAATATGATCATATACGGCATATATAAAGAATTATTAGACTATGGATCGCGTGGTGATCGAAATTCGGCCACAAATCTTTCGATTTGTGTACTTTATGCTTTTTTAAAGCTCATATCTATTCTTTGTATAAGTACATTGTAATATTTAATAACTAATATTCTCACCGCCGTCACGACTACGCTCACACCTACACTTACAGTAAAATGTATACATGTGTGTGTAAATCGTTTGGCATTGGTGTGCGTGAGGTTTTATTTCGTAGTTTAATTTAGTAAAAAAGCATATTACATTTTAAAAAAAAACATTTTACTCTTTATAAACTATAATTGTGCCAGATTTCCTACGCCTCCATCCGTGCAATGTTCGTAAAAAGGCACTGAAAGCTTTTGCTTCACATATTAATATATTTATACCAGCTACGCCCCGCGACTCCGTTCGCGTGGGCCACCCTTAACATTTAGGGGGATGAAAAATACATGTTGACCGATTCTAAACCCTAGCCAATATGCACGCAAAATTTCATGAAATTCGGTCGAGCCGTTTCGGAAGAGTTTTATATATTAGATTATATCAAACAAACAAAGTCCAATATCTGGTCAGTAAAACAGTGTAATAAAAAGGGGGCATAAAAACGGACACCAAGAAGCAAAACTTCAAAGCGCCTATCGATCCATTACTTGGCCGCATCAATCACGCTGCGCAAACATCGAACCCATTATATTGTACAAACACGCGACCGGCTTCTGTTCCAACTCACACGTCTGGACTTGTTGATCCTTAGAAATGTTGACCTGCTAATGTATAATAGCTTATGAAGTACGTTTATTAGGAAACTGGTTTTTAGGACTATTATGATCTAAATTGATAGACACTTCATTTCATAAACATACTCTTAAGGTCCTACTGAGGAGGTTGTAGCTTAATTAGTGGCCGGCATTTGAGTCGATCGTTAGGTTAAGCAGCTCTTAGGCCATTTGGGTGATAAATGGGTGACCCATTCTAACACTGGTTTTCTACTATCCGACATCCTCCATATTTTAGAAGGCACGTAAAACAATGGATCCTGGTTAATGTCATCAAGTGATATAAATCGTGAGGTTCCGAGGATGTCGTGAGACGGCAGTCGGTCATCTCAAATCGTTCCATTGTCACATCCTCTTCAATTTAAGAGGACCCGGGTATAAAACCGGGATAACGCTACTAAGAAGAGTAGGCGAGTCTTGAGTAAGTTACAATATAGTTTTGAGTAAGTTACTATATAGATTTTCTGTTTTGTTCTATCTTTTTTTTTCACTTCATCCTTCAGTGACGTCACCAGGCATACACTGAAAATCAGGGCCGAGTTTCCTGGTGATTCCGTCCGTCTATCTGCCCGTAAGGTGGTCCCCCCCTAGCATTCCCAAACTATTAGATGCAGAGACTTGAAATTTTCCATGTTGATAGAACATGCTAAAAACTTACTAGGAAAATTATTTTGAATGAAATCGGACAACAACTTTTGAAGTTATTTAACAAATACGTTTATAGCGTATCACCTCCTATATAAGCGTGTCTTGACACGCTTTTGGCCATTTTTAAATATGTAGATGATGAAACAGATATAAAATAAGCTCGTATATCTGTTTCATCATCAAAACTATGCCACACTGTATCAACTGTAATAAGACCACATTTTTGCTCCGTTTACATTAAATAAATGTCTTAAAAGTACTTGCATATCTTGGTGTATCTAGAAAAACTGGGTAATGACTCTTCCGTTTTGTATCTTCCTCGCTAAGCGTGGTGATATATATCGCTTAAGTAGTTTCTTCAAGGACAATAGTCTGCACTAGACAAGTGGCCTCGACGGCAGGGCTGTGTGAAATAAAATAAAAAAATGTTGCTCTATGGTCGTGTCATGGACACAGTCTTCGGTTTTACGTGTATAAATGTAATACCGGAGCCAGACATAGCTCAAAGTGTTTGTACATTAATGACCTTGAAATCTACCAAGTTTTATAAAACTTTGTGAAGTTACACAAAGTCTCCGGCCAGACTACATGATCAGTGAAATGATCATTCAAATGAAGCTATGTCTGGCACCGGCATGACAGATTATATTTTCTATGAGATGGGACCTCAAAATGGCGGCGTGTCCTCTGGCGCATAAATGCGTAACTGATCTTCATTTCATCTTTTCGTTTTACCACCTTCTTCGATCTTGCTGATCTAGTCCAGGCTGGACCTAGTTCTGACTGATGCTTTAAATCGTCATTTTTGTCAAATTGCATGATTCTAGGTCAATGGCAAGTACCCTATAGGTTTTGGTTTCCGTTGCAAAGTTTTGGGGAATGATTTTTTTTTTATATGTTACAAGGGGGCAAACGAGCTGGCAGCAGGCACCGAAGTGCCTACCGGCGCCCATGAACATCTGCACGACCAGAAGGAAAGACTGAGTATGTGACATAAACGGCCATATCTTTCGATTACACTTGGAGAGATGATTTTATTACAGCTTCGAGGGACCGCAAACCTCAGTATTTAGACAGAGACACGAACAGACGGACAAGAAGTGGTCCTATATGGGTTCTTTTTTTCCTTTGGAGGTACTGCTGCCTAACAATAATAAAATTCTAGATAGAGGTAAATAACCTCACTTTTTCAAAAGTCGGCTAAAAGTAGGGCGACAGAGCGATCAGTGTAATGAGGCTCAATGCCGTTCCTAATGATTCTGGAGGCCACAAAAGTGTCACACCAAATTTTCAATTGGATACAGAGTATGTTTACTTACCGCGAACACATAATCATGTACTGTTAAGAATTAAATGATACACATAATTGGCCGGCATTTGTATTTATTAGTCACAAACACTTAAGTACTTACTTATAATCACTGATATATTTTACATTCCTTAAACAGGCATCCACTATTTCAATATCACTGCCGCCATAACAACTACCAATAGAAATTCATCATACTGTTATCAATGATGGCAGCACTGCTAACGCGATATGTCGCTAATGCCGCCATTGCTACCGGCCAGTAACATTCGTCTACGTCATGATTTGTCAGGTTGGCAATATTGGTAAACATCCAACACAGATTACAATGAGCTTTTTACTGAAGATAACTTTAGTCTGCGTCATGATTTATCAGGTTGGCAATACTGCTGGACGATAAACACAGATTACAAGGAGACTTTACTAAATATATGTCGATACATTTACAGTACAGTACTTTATATTTCTTTAGATGATATTCGTATGAGTGTATACATATAGTCTTGTGATAACATTATAACTAACAGTTCTTATGTAATTAAAACGGAAAATTAGTTCGTTTGTTTCAAGAAATTCGCAACTTTCGAACTATATAATTAACTTCTTAGAAGGGGGAAACCCGGTTGAGAGTGCGTGAATTAATTAGAAACAAGTTTATACAATGAGTTCATTAATGATTCATTTTGCTCTTACAAGAGCTAATATTAATTATTGTTCGGTCTTAACTTTAGATATATATATATATATATATACGTTATAGAGTTGACAAAAAATGGACTTGAAGTGACACAGTGAAAGAGTTGATACGAGATATTTCAATTACATATTAGATATCGAATTTAGTGACAATCAATCTATTTAATTTTGCTTAAAAAATAGTTTAAGATTACATGAAAACATTGGACAGACAACACCGTGCAAAAGAATATCAAAACTAATTTAATTACGAATTTAAAAAACGTGACACCACAATCTAGGGAGAAACGACACTACCAACAAACAAACAACCGCAAATCCTTTAGGAACTGTTAAAAAGTAAATTTACAAGAAAGCAGCAACAGTGAAGGCACTTCGAAATAAAATAAATCTTCAAACTCCATTACTTAATGTAACCGCATCTCGTACGTTGGTTTTTCTCGCAGCGAGCGACGAGGCGTCGTCCGCGTCGTTGGTGTTCAAACGCTTTGGACGTGAAATATTGTGGTTGCCCGTATTGGTATTGGATTCACTGTTACGAATCTAATTAAACAACATTACAGGACTTACTTTTTAGCTGAGTTAAGCCAATAAAGTATTAATAAAAGTCTACAACCGTGTGATTTCTTTTTAGAATTTCTTATTTCGCACAACTTCTTTGTGGAATTAGTTGCTAGCTACAGTGTTTCCGTACCGAGAGGACTTAGAGGACTTCAAGAAAAGTTTATACCTGTTCCTCAAAAACCGGCAACACATCTACCAGCCTTTTAGGAGTGTAAGGGTCCATGGGCGTCAGCATTCACTCAAGTGATGCCAGCCCGTTTACCCGTGCCCCCATGTTATAGATTAACAAAATCTTTGATTAAAAACATCGTAACATTGAGATATACGCAAATTGTAATAAGATTTCAACTATAGCAAACTGTCTTCGTAGACAGTTTGCTATAGTTGAAATCTTATTACGCGTTCGTACGCTTAAAAAGGCAGGAGTCAAAATCAGATTATAAGAGCAAAAATCTATTTGTTTATCTGTATCTATACATTATATATGAAACTTAAGAGTTTGTTTGTTTGTTGCGGTAATCACAGGAACTACTGGTCCGATTTGAAAAAATATTTCAGTGTTAGATAGCCCATTTATCAAGAAAGGCCCTAGGCATATATACATATATCATCGCGCTAAAATTGAAAAAATCTATTTTCTTTAACTAATTTTACGCGCCCGAAATCGTGGGCACAGCTAGTTATTTATATGTGGCAACCGCTGTTAAGTAATTTTCTTAAAAAGTAGGTAATTAGTTCAAGTTATTTCTATTTTGACTCTAATAGTTCGTAGACTATAGTTTTCAGTTACGTCTTATATATTTTAATATATATATTTCGTATCATATGAATGTCTAAACGTTACTTTTAATTCCCCGCGTACTTTATAAATTTCAAAATACACTGTATCCATTTTTGTATCTATATCTCTTATAGGGCCCGTGCCCTATAAGGGATATAGATACAAAAATGGTGCAAAGAATCTCCGGGTGAGATTGCTTAACCGTCAAACGACTACGGCATACACAGTATTGGATGGATGAGGAAACCAGCCCATGAAAGCGGAAAATGGATCAAGAAGGGGGAGGCCTTTGCCCAGCAGTGGGACACAACCCTCATAAAAACTTAGCACATTAAAGCCCACATTCTTCAAAACGTATTCCTGAAACAATTTTCCTTCCAAATAGAAAAAAGATAATTCTTAGACCTATCTACATATTATGTGTACCAGTACAGTACATAAAATTTGTTGAATTTTTTGCAAGTAACCCTGTTGCCATTAGCTTCAACCATTAAAACCGCGGATATTTCAGTATATTTTGACATCATCGATCGAGTAGTACCTATCAACAACTCATACGATGTATAATCGCTTCTTTTTCTTAGCGTTTCGTCAGCAAACGCTATATTGTGACCGACCAGAATATACCCACATTAATAACCCTATCGGAGGCAACCAGGTGCAGGTGTTAGGACACGCAGGAAAAGATTAGAGATGGGACATTGTTTGCGTTGCACCATAAAAAGCTCGTCCGTTGGTGTCGTCTGTGAATTTCCTTCTGGACATGTTTGCCTTACTCCTACCAAACTGTGTTCGAAGTCTATTAAGTGACTTCCAGGTTGGCAAAGGCAAAATATGCCTAGGAGGAGACACAATTGAGCTCCGCAAAGGTAGTTTATCCCTTCATAAAGGTATAAAAGTAATATTACTTACAACTTTTATTTGACTTATAAATAGGAACTTCTTTGTCAAATATATGGCCCTGATTTCTCATATCGGGAATCCGGTAGGAGTTTATGTTTGTACAAATACAGAGAATACGGAGCAAATAAAAGTTACTATCGTTGACAAACATCTGTATAAAAATGGAATATCTGGGCTATTTTATTAAAATGATGGGAAGATACTTCCAAGTCAAACAAGATGTTACGTAAACATTTAAAAAGCATATCTTAAAAACTATATTTAGAAATTTATATATTTGATTGAAATTGATATATTAATATTAAAGATAAAGTAACTTGATAAATTAACTTATACATCAATAACGGAACAATTAAATAACGATACTTGTCCTCAAATAAGTCGTAAAATGTCACTAGTTTAAGAAAAACCACGAAAAGCATTATTTTTTATTTTACAAGGGGCAAACGAGCAGGCAGCTAACTGTCTACTGACGCCCATGGACATCTGCACGACCAGGAGGCGAGCAGAAGCGTTACTGGCCTTTAATGAAGAGTTTAGGCCATCGAGAAGTCGCACTAACCGAACGAAACGCGACATCAATACCATCACTTGACGTGACAGTATTGCCGCCATTTCACGCCGATCTTATGTTAGAAAGAGGTACTGGTACCCTGACGCGCCGGTCCAATTCTGCTACAAGTGCTACCTCTAATTAGAGTGACCCTGGGATGACTTAAGTTTGAGGGGATTCCGGAGATGTCGTCAAACTGCAGTCAGTCATCTTAACTCGCCCCTACACCCACATACTATGCAATTTAAGCGGATAACACAGGTTTTGGTCTGCAGCCGACTGGTCGTCGCGTCCGGCTACCAGTACCCCTTTCTCACAAAAGATCAGCGTGATGTGGTGGCAATGCTGTCACGTCAATTAATGGTATTGTTGTCGCGTTTCGTTCGGTTTTTGAGAGTTCCCGGTTGCCTAAACCCCTCTTTAAAGGCCAGCGACGCACATGCGAGCCTTCTAGCGTCGGTAGTCACTTAGATGAACCGCCTGCTCGTTTGTCTCTTGTAATATAAAAAAAGAAAAAGAAGATAATACAACTTTTAATAAATAAAATCAAGTGAAAATTGGAAGAAATACACCTAAAATAGGACAAAAATTTAAAGTATGATTTATATCTTTATGATTAATGCTTTTCTTATATATAATCGCTAATGTACAAAATTATTCTTGGTTATAAAAGACTTAAGTAATCTGCACTCGACTAAAATTAATTAGGTTGTCACAGTGGCAGGGGCACGAAAATTACACTTCTGTTTTTTTATCAAGACAATAAATTATCAAAATCTACGTGATTAATCACCACTTTTTTTGTTTGCACCACGCAGATTATACTAAATCCACAAAAATAAAATGTTCAATTAAATTTTTGAATAACCCTCACCGTAATGATCCCGGGCGATTAATTGTACGTCCTTTGCAAAAGCCGGTTTTTATTATAAAAAGTTAATTTCCTTAATTCGCGCGCTCTTCATTTCGACAGTCCAATTCTTTTGCCAGCTCACCAATTAAGGCTGCGCACAAACCAAACGTTTTATTATCGAGTAAGAGCGAGCGTTACGCAGTATACTGTCTTTTTTCATATCCAGTTTTTGTTTATACCGATCTGAAAATAGGATATGCTGTAGCTGCAAGTAAAGGCATATTCTATATAAAAGGAAGATGGTATTCATTCTCTGTTATATGAAGTCTTAGCTGTTTTCCGCAACTTCGTCCGTTTTAATTTGCGAGAGCCCTCAGAATTAGATAATTTGATCCTATAGACAAATTCGTGCTTTGTGGATGCGTTCTATAGACAAATTGCGTCTTTGTTCGTCTCCCGGTTCTCTAGATTTTGTGCTGCATGACATTTCGCTTTTATATATGTATATATAAATAGACAGCCGCTTTAAGTACGCATCCAGTTTAGTCGTAAAAAATTCGACTATAGTTTGTGTTCATACTAGTCGTGAGTAGTACGTTCGAGCAGAGAGTTAGCACCGGCAGGCACCAGCGCGAGCGTCTGATAAAACGTTGGCTTGAAAGCTGCCTAAAGAGAAAAAAAACTCCGCTTGCCCGCGTTTCGCTCATTTATTTGCAACTTTTTAAATCCAATTTGGGGATTTTTAATCTTAAACGTCTCATATTTCGTATTTGTAATGACTTCTTTTATCGTTATTTATGCAAATATTTATTATTCCAGTAGCGTTAATATCCTCTGATACTCTTAAACCATTATTTTTAATTACCTATTAAGTCGTAAAGATCAATAAAGTCTTATACACTCCAATATTCATTATATTCCAAAGTATTATACAGATCTATATGGAATTCATATTATATATTTCATTTTTTAGGGTTCCGTACTCTAACAAATATAGCCCTTGTAGTTCCGTCCGTCCATCCTTCTGTCCCCCTACCCCTCTAGGATTTCGAAACTATTAAATGTAGAGTTTTGTAATTTTCCATGTTGATATTGCATGCTAAAAACTTATTAGATAAATTATTTTAAGCAAATTTGGACAACAACTGTGAAGTTATTTAACAAATACCTTTAGCGTGTATCAAATACGGAACCCTTCTTTATAAGCGTGTCAAAACATGCTCTTTTCCCAAACATTTTAATAAATAAAATATATATATATTAAATAAATAAAAAGGACGATATGACACACGAACGTCTGTTCCTAAGGTAGGCAACTGAATGTCTGTGTTATAGGTAACTGCCTGTTTTTACACTTTGTTTTGTAGAAATATATAAATATATACGTATAGATAATACACCCAAACTCGAGGCGAGAATCGAACCCACAACCGACGGACTGCACCAACGGGCCAGTCAGTTTTTAGCACGTCCTGTCAACATGGTAAATTCCAAATCTCCACATACAATAGTTTGCAAATCCTAAAGGAGACCACCTTGCGGGCAGATAAACCAATGGAGGGATAGACCGAAACTGTAAGAGCTTTTTTGTAGGACTACGAAACCATAAAAACACTAACAAGGTATATATATATGTACATATAAACATTAATAAGATTCTCTCATTCATTATTACATAAAAACCTTAATGCCAACGTACATAATCGTTAAGAAAGTTCATACATTTTTTCCTCGGTTCAAAGAAACGCCACAAAATAGCATTAGGCCACAAGCTAATGTAATTTGCTACTGGAACGTTGTTATACGTTGTAATAAAGTCGGTAGCGGCTGAAAAAACACGAGCTCATAATGCCCGTAATCCTGGTAATGTGTGTTACACTAATATGAACGGCTTACACTCTTTGTACATACACTATATTAATGAGGTTTTGTATGTAACCATGGTTTTAAACAACCTCTTTTACCTCTTTCTTACGTAAGATCGACTTGGAGTGGCGGCAATGCTGTCACGTCAAGTGATGGTATTGTTGTCGCGCTTCCTTCGGTTCGTGAGACATCCCGGTGGCCTAAACTCGTCAGTAAAGGCCACGCATCTGCTTGCCCCCTGGTCGACAAGTTGTCGATGGGCGTCAGTAGGCACTTAGCTGCCAGCTGCCTGCTCGTTGCCCCTTATAACAAAAAAAACCATACGAATTGTCTGAAGTTAAGCTGCCACCATTGGTTACAGAACACCACAGCCAGATCACACTATTCCCACGGGTGTCGGCTTATTGCTGGCAATTAAAGTTACCAGACCTCTTAGGAGAGAAGGGATTTAGTGTACTCATGATAACTTACAGGAGGTCGTAGCCTAATCAGTTCTAACTATGCAGTTCTTACCGCGGCCGGGTGATAAATGGGAAACCACTTCCGACACTAGTTTTCAAATATCCAATCTACTCCGTGTTTAGCAAGGCACTTAAATTAGTGGGTCCCGATTAAGGTAATTGTAATATTAGTCGTGAAATTGTGGGGGTTCGGGGATGACGTCAGACGGCAGTCGGCCATCTTAACTCGCCTCACAGCCATATCTTCTGCAATCTAAGCAAAACCTGTTGCTTTAGACCGGGATCACGTTAGGAAGGAGAAGAAGATAGGCAACCACGTTAAGCATCTTTGATCGAGATCAATATTCTCTTACATACTGTCGAATGTAGTGTTCTATATTTATTTAATTTTAGAAACGAACTTAAGCACCCTAAAGTTACACCAACTAAGTTTTTTATTGTATTGATATGAGACTTGCAATGGTATACAGTTACAGTGGCTGTTTATCGCCATTTAAGTGAAGGCACTTCCCCAGTTGGACAGCTCTTGTCGAGCAACTTCCTACTCATATAATAAACGCGAAAGTTTGTACACATGGATGTATGTTTGACGCTCTTTCACGAAAAGACTACCGAATTGATTTTAATAAAACTTTACAATAATATAGTGTCTACATAAGAATAACACATAAGCTATAATTTATAAAGATATTGAGTGAATTGTACAAAATATAACGATAAATGTCAAGTAAGTAGAAGAAATTCTGCCATCTACGAGTTATTCTGGCGTGCGCTGCAAAAACTGTCAGAATTACACGTACATATCAGTATATCTCCACACACTGTGTATGAAGGAAATATTTTTCTTAAATAGTTCTATTAATAAACCTGCGACAGCATATGTATATCTTTCATGTTTAAGCCACTAACGCCAAAACAGTTAAATATTATGGAACGGGAATTATCACAACGATAGCCTAGTTTGGGGTTAAAGCGAACACTTTAAGAAATAACAGTTTACATAAATGTCAAAAACCAATGAAAAATTGATTTGTAACAACCCACCATTGATTTGTAAACAACTTGTTAATTTACCGCTTTACACGAACGCCCTTCGCATTTCCGTAAAAATCCTATAAATTTCTCGGAGCCCAATTAAAAGCTGGCCCAGTGTAGAACGCCATAAACCTTCCAACTCTGACATTTGTAACCCTGGCGCGGTGTTCGTAAATCTTGTGAAAAATCTCGTAAATTTCGTGGCGACTCTATCGATATATTTAGTGGGGTGACCTTAGACATTTTTGTCGTATATTTCATTGCTATGTTTTATAGGGCGTAAAATTTATCCCACGCGATATTTTATTATCCCACTCAGTTTTGCCCAAGGCAGAGGGCATCGTATACTTCAAACTTGACAAAAAAAGTTATTTAATTTCGTCATCAGAAATATTATTCGTGGCCGATATTTGAGTCGGTCGGTTGATTAAGTAGCTGTTATCGAATCCAGGTGATAGATGGGTGACCCATTTTATCATTGATTTTCAAATATCCACCTACGTGTTTCGGAAGGCACGTCAAACAGTGGGTCCCGATTAAGGTCACTGAGTGATATGAGTCGTAAAATTGTTGAGATCGTGGGAGTTGATGGTGACGTCATATTATGACGACAGTCGGTCGACTGCCTTCTGACGTCATCCCCGGAACCCCTTCTTAACTCGCCTTACAGTCACATCCCCTGCAATTTAGGCAGACCCTGGTACTAAACCGGGATAAAAGTAGGATAGTAGTAGATAATCAGTATTATAATATTACGCAAATTCACGAATTTCTGAAAAATAATTTAACTAATTCAGTTTAACGTATTTTATAGATCTTAGAAATACATAATATGGTCAATTATATTAGGGTAGGGAACACTGGCAGTGAAAGTGAGTGTTAGTGATCACTATAAAGAGTGCGCTCTTAAACCTTCCTGGGTCACAAATCCCGGGCTCTGCTATGGTTTCTTCCTCTGCAAAGCGTTGGATCCGTCACCAATGTTTTATACAAAATGAAAAAAAAAACAAAAACAAAATGTGTTTCTGTCTATGGATATATAATGTTGATGAAATAGTTTTGTTAGGTCAATCTACAATGCTTACAAAGAAAAGCATACTCATTTATTAAAGTCCAGTCTTTCCAAGACTTTGGTAGTCATATAAAAGAAAATTATAAATGTTTAAAAAATATGTCATAACATCTAGCCTCTCTAAAACTTTTTTATTCCAAGACACTTCCAAAAAGAAGCATACTCATAACATAACACTTTAAGGCCGGCCACGGATCACCTACTTTCTGGTGAGGCAGACATCCCAGGACTTTGGTAGTGATTTAGAACACTATGTTTAAAAATATATATCACAAATAATCTTTAGCTACTCTAGAGCTTTGTTATTCCAAGACAAAAGTCACAAATAAAACATAAAGTACGGCTCCACTCGCCTCCAAAGAACAGTACCTCACGGATTCACATAATTTACTCACTCCCATAAACCATAACTCCGTTAAAAATCATGTATATGCATATCATCGATAATTAGTGGACCTCCCATCGGTTTATGGCATAAATATATATTTTGTCGTCTTTAATATGTAGATGCGCGTCGCGTGTCCGTCCGGACGTTTGCTTAATGACTTATTATTTACTGATATTGTCCCAAAAAAGCCCGCCGTACACAAAAGATTCGATAAACCGAATGATACGATAATATATGAGCGTCCGAAAATCATGCGTCATTAATAAGTTCCTTAAAGGAAATTGTAGGACGAAGTGTAAAAATGATTTGTTGCCAATTTGCTTCAAACTTTAATGAGTAATTGTATTAACTAACATTCCGAAACATAAAGTAGGTTCATGGAGTATAAAGTATTACCTGGACACTTTTAATAAAAGATCAAACAGTATAATTTTGGTAGAGAAGTTGTCCATGGAAGTCGGTAGGCAATACTGTAATCGCCCACATACACGGTTCTCATATAACGCATTAATACTGTTCTATAATATACAATATTATAATATATATAATATTATATTATGCTCATTCGGAGCCATACAAGCTCGTTGTATGAGAATAATGCTACAACGCGTTTTCCTATAATGTGGAATAATCCTACCGTGTTATAGGGGGGGTTACAGTAATATTATAGATTGTATTGTATTGGAATAACAGGGGCCTACACGACGGATGCACTTCGCCCCTATTGGATCTTATTTACTCGCCCCTTCCCTTTGTTGCTTCAGTAGTTTTAAAAATCCAGAAGAAGAGTTTTAAGATCGCCCGCAACCTGAAAGAACTGTAGTCTTCGGAACCTATATCGTCCACGCCGAAGAGATTCATTCTTATCCTGGCCAGCCGCTCTCCGCTCCGCCTCTTCATAGCAAGCCCTGCAAGTTGCAATCAATGCCACTGAATGCCATTTTATATTACAGATAATCACAATATTATGTTTATAACTACTTACCTTGATGGAGGGAAGGCCTCTGCTGTCTATCATTCAGGATATCCTGGTTTATGCATCAGAGTCCAACCTATCATGTCCTGAATGCTATTTGTTGCAATACATATCCTTGTATTATTTTGTTGGTTACGAATTAAATTATTATTATTATAACTAGATGAACCGTTTCTCCTTTTTTCCGCCGTGGCAGAAAAGGTTCGAGTCAGGTAGTATACATAAAAAAATAACTAGCATTTCATTATTGATCTTACCGGAAGTAAATATTAATAGCCTAAAAGCTTTGCATATTACGGAAAATTGACAGCGAAGAATAAAATGACAATCAATCAAAGTAGACAAGGATGAATTTTGTTACCATTATGGTATTGTGGCGTTAGAGTCTTGAGTGTGCGCATGCCGTTAACATTATCCCAATATTGTTTCAGTATAGTTTATGTCACCAGTGACAGCTGTCTAGGAAAATTATTTTGACAGAAATCGGAGAAGTTTAAGAAGAATTTAAGTTATTTAACAAATACGTTTATGGAGTATCAGATACGGAACCCTTCTATATAAGCGTATCTTGACACACTCTTGGCCTTTTTTTTATTTATTTAATCAATTTCCACCACAGATTACTCGTCTGTGCCATTTTTAAAGTATCATATATGTTATATTTCTTTCTTTTCTTTCACTCTTCATTTCTTATTGATTTTTTTAGAATTTGAGGGTGGCGATGACGACCCTGATTTCATGCCTTGTGTGGAAGATGAGGAATCTGATATTGAAACCCAGAAAGAAGTAAGATAAATCTGTACTACTATATAAAGCTGAACAGTTTGTTAGTGTTTGCTTTAACACACTAATCTCGGGAACTACTGGTCCGGTTTGAATAATTCTTTCAGTGTTAGATAGCCCATTTATCGAGGAAGGTTAGGATAGGCTATAAATCATCACGCTAAGACCAATACGACCGGAGCACCAATGAAAAATGTTTCAAAATCGGGGGCTTTTTTCCTTTTGATGGTAAAACTTACGCGGACGGAGCCGCGGCTAATCGCTAGTCTAGTTTATTCTGTATTTCTCTTTTGTCATAAGCTACTATTAATTGTAACTGGAGTATTCTTTTATTATTTACTAGCTGTGCCCGCTACTCAGTCAGCGTAGAATAAAAACAAAATTCAATTTTAATATATATATATATAGGCTATAATAGCCTTCCTCGATAAATGGGCTATGTAATACTGAGAGAAATTTTGAAGTCGGACCAGTAGTTCCCGAGATTATACATTAGTTATATATTACTATAAAGATGATACATTAGTCTATAAACATATAAATACACAAAATGATATAAAATTTCAGGCACCCACCCCCAAAAAACGCGGTAGACCACGCAAGGCCGTACAAGAGGAGCTGAAGCCCAAGGAGGAGGACGGCGAGGACATGCTGCTCAAGGAGACCATCATGGCCTTCTCGGAGCCCATCCCCGAGCACATCCTCAACCCCAAACCGAAGAAGAGGAAGCAGCAGCCCAAGAAGAAATACGTTTATGAGAAGACGTAAGATTTTTGGAAGTTCTTAAACTAGAGGTGGCGCCACTTGCGCTTTAGTTCCATGCTAAAATGTGTGATTGTCTAATATTATCCTAATTTGTTTTGAAAAACACCATATATACATATATATATATATATATGATGTTTTATATATAACCTTTCGTTATAAACCTCTATATATATATATTATTATAGAGGTTTTTACCTTTTTTTTCAGGCACGTGTGCGAAACGTGCGGAACTTCGTTTACGTCCAACGCGTCACTGCAAGCTCATATACGACGGCATTTGGGTATTAAACCGTTTGTTTGCAGGTATGTTCCAAATTATACCCGGAGCCGGACATAGCTTCATTTGAACGATCATTTGAATGATCATGTAGTGGGGCCGGGGACTGTGTTGCTGCGCAAAGTTTTGCAGTACTTTGTAGTCTTCAAGGACAAAAATGTGCAAACACTTTGGGCTATGTTTGGCTCCGGCATAAGGTACTGTTTTGTCGGATACCTTCTTTATTGCCAAATTGTTTCTTACTAGAAATGTATGGTATACCAATATATTAGAAATGATATACCTTATATTTTATATATATTGTGTATTAATTTAGTGGAATACACTTTTCCTGTATCACAGTTTCTTTTAACTGGCACAGGAATAAGGGTCTTAACTCAATTGTACCAAATGTAAAAGTTTCTTAAAATAAATAAAAAGTAGCCTATAGCTTTTTCGATCTAGCGTTATCCCAGTCTTTTTCGGATGACCGTCTGCCGTCTGACGTCATCCCCGATATCCCCAAAATCCCTCGACTAGTATCACTCTGCGACATTAAACGGAACCCACTACCACAACATAAGAGCGGCAACGCGGCGCAGCAACGCTGCGTAGAGCTGCGCGACGTTGCCGCCCCGCGCGACACCGCTCTCGCCTCTCTCCGACGCGCGCGGCAGTCTCGCTAGATCGCTCGCAACAAAACTACGCTCAAATCAACAATGGATTCGGGCGAATTAACCTGTACGAAGATTGAGATCGATGCGGATAACGATAGTACTAATAAACGCGTCATTTGGACGTCGGAGAACACATCGAAACTTATCGAAATGTTTGAGAAGGAATGCAAGGAGTTGTGGGACACGAAGCATCCTTTGAACAAGGATAGATCGGCGCGGCAAGCAAAACACGAGCACCTAGCTACTACGTTTGGCACGACCGCGGAAGAGATCAGCCGGAAGCTCCACAATTTGAGGACGCAATTTAACAACGAGTTGAGGAAGATTAAGCGCAAGTCCGCGGGCGGGGACGGGACCTTGCAGGGCAACAGCGGCTGGGAGTACTTCGACGCGCTCTCGTTCCTGCTGCGTCAGACCCCCGGAGAACCCAACGAGGCCATGGATGCGGTTAATCTGGCGGTACGTTTGCTATTATCTCGTTAACTAAGAAGTTTCCTAATTGAATGCGCGCGATGGCATAGAATTTCAATTAAGACACGTCATGGACATCAATGTTTGACGTTCGTATGATCTATGTTCGTTTAATCGCGCAATCGCCATATAGGCTGTTGTCACACAATCCGACTGCGGGATTCACACACTCACCATCAGGAACATAATACGACGCGGATATCATTGTTTAAATGTGGCATTCTGTAGGGTAGATACTTCTCCAACCAGACTATGTTCATAATGTGGGCATACCGCTACTGACTGTTTATCACCATTTGCCAACTTATGTGACGAATGCGCGCAGGAATGGGAGATTAGAAGATTTAATTCTAGTTTTTTGTAGGATAAGTAAATCTCAGTGGGGCTGCACTACATAAAGATCGAGAATTCTCGTTTGCCCTACCTTTAGGAAATGTATTCTGTGGGTCATCAATATGCATTAAACAGGATCGATCGGTAGTTCATGTCAGGAAGCCATTTGCAGCAAAGTTGGAGTCCGCGTCACGCGCCGTAACGCGCGCCATATTCCACGTTTATGGCGCATAAATTTTACATTCTGATGATTGATTCTGCTGTACGAGTTTTCCATTTATTGCCTACCAAAAGGTCAATGCATATAAGAGTGGTTGCTTTATTGTTGCATAGAAAATATTTATTAATATCACATTGCAAATTCTTAAAATTCTTGGCTTTTATTTATAATATATACAGCAAGAATAATATACACTTAAACCTTCCTCATGAATCAGTAGTATTAGTGAAACCGCATGATAATTCGTTCAGTAATTTATTAATTTATCGCGAACACACAGATAGACACGGCGGAGGACTTTGTTTTATAATAATGTGTAAGGATGTGAAAGCAGCGCTGTCTGCTACGTTTTCACGCCTAATCTGCTGAACCAATTTTGATGAATTTCGATATAGTGATAGATTAGATCTTAGAGAAGGACATGGGCTACATTTTTCGCGAATAGAAAATTAGAAAGATTTGAAATAGGGGTTGCAAGTTTCTTAAGAGTCGAAGGAAACAATTTATCACTCGTAGTATGCCAATCTATAAGACAAAATCTCGAAAACCGCTCCACGTACAAAGATGAAATTTGGCAAGGAGGTAGTTTATAGTTAATAGACATCCGCTAGGAAAGGATTTTTTGATAGGGCCTGTTTGAGAAAGTCTAACAGTTCTGGCAAGTTTACGCGGACGAAGTCGCGGGTAGCAGCTCGCTTCTTCTTGTTACTGTTTCGTTGGCACCCACTATACTGTCGCAGCCCAGAACAGCCCAGAACAGCCGCTAATAAGCTGCTCGTCCGCAGCGCGTATTTATTATGTATCGAAGTAACGGTACAACGAAGCTCATGTCACAACAAAAACCTACCGTGATTGCATCGCGTCCTTTTGTGGGTCCATCCCAGCGTTCCATGACTGGAGTAATGGATGTAGAGTAAGAAGTCAGCAAAGCTGAAGAAGGAATAGGCTGGCCATGTGGCAACGGTGGACCCGTGGATGTCTAGAAACTATAAACTACCTACATGCCTAATTTCATCTTTATACGTCCCACGGTTTTCGAGATGTCGCCTTAGGTGACCTTTCGCTTTTAAACGTATACATGGGCATAACAGCGAAGCGATGCTAGTATACATTTAATTATAACCTTATGAATAAAAAAACTTAACCAAACATCTCGTACCGCTAAAACAAGAAGCACCGCGCCATTCCCACCTCATTGCTGATTCATTAAGGAGCTGTTTAGAAGTCTTGAAATATTGCGTTGGTTGGATAAAATGAACAATTTGCATACACCCACATTTAGCTAAAAGCTTTTTGTGTTTTCAAAGTAGATTGAACGAAGTGAATATCTTATGTTCGTTAATATATAAATAAACACAACGCAAGAGTTTGTCTGTGATTTGAATTTTTTTTTAAGTACTCACTCTTCTTTTCTTCTTCGCAGCGTCATCCCGATCTAGTACCAGGGTCCGCTTAGATTGCAGAGGATGTGGCTGTGGGGCCAGTTAAGATGACCGATTGCGATCTGCCGTCATATCCTCGGAACTCCGTACAATGTCTGCAACCTGACGACTAATAACAATCAGTGACAACAATCGGGTCTCACTGTTTTACGTCCCTTCCGAAACACGGAAGAGGCCGGATATTATATATAAGCAAGTGTTGAAATGGGCCACCCATCTATCGCCCGGCCGCACCAAGAACTACGTAACCTAATGATCGGGGCTTTGAGGATGACGTCAGATGTCAATCGGTCATCTTAACTTCTCCCACAGCCACATCGTCCGCAATCAAAGCGGACCCTGGTACTAGACCCGGATAACGCTAGAAAGAAGACTTTGATGACGCTAGTGCTACGTGTTTTTCCACCGTTATTGATAGAGTAAAGTTTTTTTGAACTTCTCTGCTCATTTATCAAGCAATACAGTACAGTATTCCAAACAAAACAGCATAAAGATTTGCAAAACCAAAAACAAACAGATAAGTCAACATAAATGCAACGTAAAACTTGCTCAGTTGACATTGATAGATGTTATTGGCATGGTGTACAAGCTGTGCTTGAATTTTTAAGCTAAATACAAAATTGAGCACCAATTTTACGCTCGGAAGTATTGAAAAGAGAATGCGACGGTGCGATTTGCGAGGCATCCAACCTTGCACATCATCTCTGGGGAATCAATTTTTAGAGGACACTTAATTCAAAAATTCCGGCTTCGCCTCAGCGATCTCGAGATCTTATAGTTGACCATGAGCGTTGGTTAAACCACCTGCCCGTTTGCCCATAAGACGAGTTTTATGTTGACATTGTGTGAGCATCTGATAGAGCCTGATGGAGGTAGATCTTACGTGAGTGACATGGGTAAGGCGTAAATATCACACCACCATCCAATCTGTATGATTTATTGGATCTTTGCAAAAAATACGTGAAAGTAAACTGAAATAAGGAGGAAAACTGTGGCAACATAAATGAGTAATTTGACATAAATTATAAGTAGAGTGCGTACGGTCTAAAAATGCACGCACTTCCTAACCGCTAAACCGTTAAAACTCCGCTAAGGCGTTCGCGCGATTAGTTAATCTTGCAGTGCGTGATTCAGTTTGAGTCTACAATAAAATCGCAACACTGACGCACAAACAGACTTTGCACCCGTTTGTTTCTTTTTTTGGTTTCGATTCGGTCGATTTTTATTTTCAGTCAGTATCTTTTTAATCCAATGCATACATCGGTGGCCTAAACTCGTCATTAAGGGCCGGCAGCGCATCTGCTGGCCTTCTGGTCGTGCAGATGTCCCTGGGCGCCGGTAGGCACTTCGGTGCCTGCTGCCTGCTCGTCTGCCCCCTTGTAACATAAAAAAAGAGCATCTGCTTGCCTCCTGGTCGTGCAGATGTGCATGGGCATCAGTAGGCACTTATATGCCTGTTCGTTTACCCCTTATAACATAAAAAATGCTTCCTACGCTACCCAATCTGAGAAGGGCTCGCATCAAACTCAATCAATCAGACACTATATAGTTTTAGCCACATCCAGTCTACATTCAAATCCACGTTGTGGCAGCCGGCATTATATTCGAGCAGAGCATTATTTCAACTCATTAGGCGCACCCGGTTAATAGGCATTACATGTGAATACCAATTTAAATTATCGATGATTTACCGCTGTTTAAACAATTATTTTGGGTATAGAAACCGGAAAATTATCGGACTTAATGTGGAAATTGAAAGCTTTCATGTGTGTACATTTTTAATTAAGCATTTACGATTCATGAAAACAAAACTAAAAGGGAAGGATACCTATATGAAAACGTGGGATTTTGACGAGCAAATCGCTTCCAAAATGTTGAATGTAAAAGTTCTTAAGTTTTTATATATTTCTGCTGCTGCTTAGAACGTAATATTAATGTATAAGGCTGAAGTGTTTTGTTTGTTTGCTTGCTTGAATGCGCTAATCTCAGCAACTACTGGTCCGATTTGAATAATTCTTTCAGTTTTAGATAGCCCATTTATTAAGGAAAGCTACAGTTAGTAAGATATAAATGTAGAAACATCTGATGATGCATGACTTTAATCTGCGCTTTGCTAAGGTATCCATATGCTTCACGAGACTTACTCTCAAGAAGATCGCAGAAAGCGATAAGGTCTCGCTTTGTACATTAACAGATAATAAGCTTATTGTCTTAAACAAAATAGATAAAATTAAGAATTACATTATGAGTAATATTATAAAATATTTTTTACCCGCTACTTCGTCCGCGTAAAATTAAGTGAACATTTTTGATGATGTATAGCCTATAGCTTTCTTTACACGATAAATGAGCTTTCCAACAGTGAAATTTTTTTTCAAATCGGTCCAGTAGTTCCTGAGATTAGCGCGTTCAAGTAAACAAACAAACAGACTCTTCAACTTTATATATTAGTATAGAAGTGTAGATATAAATGTGAAAGTAAATCTGTGTGATACGTTTTCACGCCTATACTACGGTACCAATTTTGATGAAATTCTATATAAAGATACAGTTGACCTTGGAGAAGGCAATATGCTACTTTATCTCGTAAAAATGAAATTTCGAAACGGTGAAATAAGGTTTAAAAGTTTGTATGAAAGTGAAGAAAAACAACGCGTACAAAATCGCCAGTTAAAGCTAGTAACCTTAAAAATTGATAATTAACATTGTTAACATATTCCCCGAATAAGTGTCAATGACAATTGACTTGTCATTAATCAGGAATCAGCCGATGTGTTTAAAACGAATTAAGTGTTTTATATCGCGACCACAACGCCAGCTTTCAATACCAGCAATGCGATACTGATGCATACATAAAATGTATTTGCACTACAATAACTCCTCTTCTTCTTCGTCTTCTTGTTCTTCTTCTTCTTCTTCTTCTTCCTAGCTTTATCCTGGTCAAATACCAGTGACCGCTTAGATTGTAGAGAATGTGGCTGTGTGGCCAGTTAAGATAACCGATTACCATCTGACGTCATCCTCGGAACCCCCACGATTTCTACAACCTTACAACTTATATCACAAAGTGTCACGAATTGGGTCCCACTGTTTTACGTGCCTTTTGAAACACGGAGAAGATCGGATATGTGTGTGCTATAATGGGTCACCCATCTATCACCCGGTCGCAGCAAGAGCAGAGAAAGATTAGGATATTGCTGTCACGGATGATGTAGGGGGAGTGACAGTAGCAGCTAGGGTCCTCCGGGGTCGCGTTCCCGTAGTGGATTTATCAGTTATCAAACAGATAAAGGAAGGTCCACCCCCTGGGAGTAACCTTAGGTAATATATAAAGCTGAAGAGGTTGTTTCTTTGCTTGACCGCGCTAATCTCAGAAACTACTGATCCGATTCGAAAAATTCTTTCAATGTTAAAAAGCCAATTTATCGAGGAATTCATCACGCTAAAATAAAAAACTATTCTTTTTCATAACTTTACGCGGGCGCAGCTAGTGTTAAATAAATAATAAAGTTTAGTGTTAAGAAGATTCACTTCAAATCTTATAACAAAAATTACGGCAGATCAGTAACACTTACACGTGTAAGTTACTGCACTGGTAACTTGTGGAAGAATATTCGAAAATGTATAACAGAAATTGGAATTTTTCGGGCAAATCCCTTACACGTCTGTCTTACGCAAATAGATTTCGTTATTTACGTCAGTTTATAAAATGGGATCCCTCGTTTCGTACAACGAGATTCCTTTTGTACATAGATAGGGCTGTTTTGTTTACGGTATTACGGTTAGCCGATGCAAATAACGAGATTCCAAAATTTTATGTTCATATTTTAGTACATCTCATAACGCTATATTGTTTTAAGCCCAAAGTTCTAGAACATTTTTTCTACTTCTTTACACTTGCATATGAACACACAATTTTACAAGAATATCCTGTACAAAATATTTCTGTATACTACAGAATTTACAAAAAAATTGTCTTTAAAACAATTTCTGTACATAATTGTATCTCTTGTTTTCATTACTTAGTAGAGCCTCGAGTCTATTTGGCATTCTTGTATAACTATATCTATACTTTATATATAAAGCTGAAGAGTTTTTTGTTTGTTTGCTTGAACGCGCTTATCTCAGGAACGATTTGAAAAACTCTTTCAGCGTTGGAAAGCCAATTTATTGAGGGAGGCTCGCTAAATTTTTTCACCTAATTTTACGCGGACAAAGTCGCAGGCATAACTAGTATTATTATATCAAAGCGAAAGGCCACCTAAAACGAAATCTCGAAAATCGCGTGACGTTTAATGATGAAATTTGGCGAGGACGTATTTAACTGGTATGTGTAAAGGATTTTTTTGATAGGGCAAGGTCTAAGGGCTCCTGTAATTTTACGCGGATGAAGTCGAGGGAAACAGCTTGTAATTATATAGAAGCACATGTTAGTCTTCCCTAAGATAATATCTAGTCTAGCTCGTAGAGTGTCCTCACAAACTAGTTCGGGTTAATGTGTCGCAGTAATGTAGGACAAGATTCTTGACGAAGTGCTGTCGCTCATCTTGAGACACGTTTCATTGAAGTTTCGTAGCGGCTTCTTTAACACGAACAAAATTACTAATGACTTGGCCAAATTCCTGTCTTAGTTTTAATCTCGCCTAGTTCCCTCTTAAAATTGGTAGGAGGGTTTTTTTTTAATAAAACGAGGGGCAAACGGGCATGCGGTTCATCCAAGTGACTACCAACGCACATGAACTACTGCAACACCAAAGGGCTTGCAGATACGATGCCAGCCTCTGAGAAATGGGTATGCTCTTTTCTAAAAGGTCTTTAATTCGTATCTCTTCGGAAATACCGAAGTTGGCAACTGATTCCGCAAAGGAATTGTTAAAGGAACAGGCAAGAAGTTTCTAGAGAAGCACGCGGTTGTGGACGTGCGCGGATGAACCTGTGGTGAATTTCAGCCGCCGGCATAAGACCGAACAGTTCCTCCGAATTCCCCATGATATGTGCAATAAAAAATGCAGAGTGAACTCACATCTCTTCCCAGAGGATCGGGCCGATCGGTAAGGGCTGGGCCAGCGAAGATTTGGGTCGCTCTACGTTGAATCATCCAAAGCTTTTTCCGAGTAGACAAGCTCTTTTGAATCGTTCTATATTTTAAAAGCTACCATTGATTCGGAAAAGTCAAGCCACAAGAAGAATCAGCACGTAACTTGTTAGCCATTCTTATAAAAATAGTTGTTACAAAAGATGAGTTAAATACATATCCATTTCGTTCTTTAAAAGAAAGTTAACTGTCTATCTGTCAGCTTTAGAAGCGTGACAAGTAACAGTTTATTTTCGTTTGGTCCTGGGTATAATTGTTTAATTTGTTTGACTTATAGAGGTTGCACTTAATATCTAATCAGCCGCGGACGAACGAGGTCAACGCCCCACCCCGCCTTCCATCCACACGATGGCTGTGCTGTCATATTATCACGCGCCTTTTCTGTATTAATGGGCTGAAATTTGTATAAGATGTGCGGTGCTTGCCCTTGACTGATAACACGTTCAGCCTTCGTCATTATCGCTTGTATTGTTATTGTTTTTATCACGTACGGTAACGTAAAGTTTCATGAAGATCCATTCAGTACCTAAGTACGTGGTTAGGGCGATTTTTTGTCTGTAATATTTATTTTGTTGAATATATCACAGAGAGAAGCTGGGTTGTTATTAATTGACTCTGAATTTTGAATAATTCGTAAATACATTTTTTTATTATTTAAGTTATTTCGATTTTTACAAAAAGACACATCGGCCTTTACTCACGTGGATTGAATTTTTTATTAGAGATGCCATTCTAAATAGCAGGTCGACAAATTAATAATAAAAAGAAATTAGGCTTTAGAAATGTACACAAAAAGCTAAGATATTCAGTAAAAACAACCAACAAGGTGACCACGAATTAATTTCACTTTTTTAAAGTTGGAAAATCTAAATAGATGTGTTATTACAACGGCAGTTATTTATACTAAACAACGATTTATACAAAATGTAAAAACTCGTTCAGGCCCAGGAATTTTGGGAGGATCTTTTGCTCTCTTTGTTCTACAATTTTATTATATCTTTCGCCAAATGAAGTACCCAACGGACTTTGTTCTACCCAGTATCAGGGGCAGGGCAGACACTGTTGCGTCGGCTAGTAGTATATTATACACGCGCATTTAATTTCATACGGTACCAGTAATAAAAACTAGAAATAAAAATTCAATGACTAACATTAGAGACACCTATCTGCACTGAGGCGATGCATCATCGCGCTGAATAGATGTTGGTGCTGCCAAATACCGGCAATGAGTAATGGTCTCAGGCTACCCCTGGGCCGATGAGTCAGCTGTGTGTTAATTAGTGTTGATAACTGACCCTTCCCAGACGTGAAACCTGATAGTCGGTGGTTGCAACGAGTATGGTTTAATATCGATCGAAGGTTGCCAACTACGTCACCGTCCAGACGTTTTAAATTAGTATTAGAACGACATTAGTACGCTTGTTTATTATTATCTAATTACATTTGCACTCTCTACGTATTACTTACAAACGTCATACGTACTCAGATTTAATTTGTTAAGGTGCAAAGTTTACTACTAACTACCAACGCTATTATACACTTGTATTACTAGGAGGCCTAGAAAAGCATGTGTGTTCTGCCTCTCCTAATCTATGGTGCACGACCTTGGTCATTAACCGAAGAGTAGAAGTCCAAACTCAAGGCTTGCCTAAGAGCCATGGAAAGCAGAATAATAGGTGTAACAAGAACTGATCGAGTTCGCAACACCACCCTGCATTCCATCACTGGAGTAATGAAAGTGGGGAGGAAGTCAGCAATGCTGAAGTGGGAATGGGCTGGGCATTTGAGTCAAATTGACCTGCAAAAGTGTGTCAACATCGCGACTTCCTGGATGCTCACCTGATAAGGCTGGCCCACGCGGTCAAAGTCGCCAGGTACTGCTAGTATATTATAAAGTCAGCCGATTTTTACAGTAGTTCACTAGCGTTTTCTGAACTCTAGAACATATGACTACTATATACCCTCCTCTTAAGGGATAAACGTAGCTGGACTTATAAAATAATGGAATAAATGCAAAGCAGACCGTATATATCGTGTGCTTCTAACTATAAAACGAACGCACTTGGCATATAAACTTACAAACACTCTCCAGTGAAATTTTGAAAAACGCTGCCGTAGTACATACATGGTTTCCAAGCAAATAAGACATTAAATTAATTTCAAGACATAGCTCCGATAGTAATAATTTTCCACCGTCCCTTTGCTTTCAACCGTTACATTTTTATAAACTGTTAGTAGCACAAAACCTTAGCGCTCTTTCACGAATTACGCCTTAATTACATTTTAAATCAAATAAAATAATCAAAAACAATCAGGACCCAATTTGATTGCCCCAACGACCAGCAGACAAAATAAACCCACGCATAATCAAATAGTTAGCCGGGACGGTAATCAGTACAAATTAGCGTGTTCCTGTTGCTGTGTTGTGAAATGTGGGATAAGTGTTTGTGCGAATGCAGTTTCTCGTTTTAATAAAACACAATGTTGCCGTATAAGGTGCTCGAAATGATCAGAGGATGAAGTTGGCAACCGCGCGTTTCGATATAAAAACTACAGTTGACGATAATGGTCACTGTAATTTATAAGCGTAAACGATTAAACGACAGAGATTATTGCGACGTACCGGTTATTAATTTAATGATAACCTTTGATTTAACTACCATTTTTGGAATTCCGCATGACGCCTTACGGAGCATGCGACGTCCGTTAGTGCCTCCATCAATCCTACCTTTAAAGGGATTATCTATGTATCGAACTATTATATTTAGGGTTCCCTAGTCCTACAAAGAACCCTAATAGTTTCACTATGTCAAGTCCGTCCGTCTGATCGCCCGCAAGGATTTCCAAACTATATGATGAAAAGACTTGAAAGCTTCCATGTTAATAGGACATGCTATAAACTCATTAGGTAAATTAATCATTTAAGCGAAATCTGACAATAACCTCAGAAGATTTTTGCAAATCACTTTATCGCGTATCAGATACGGAACCCTTCTATAAAAGCGTGTCTTGACACGCTCTTAGCTACTTTTTTATCTACTATGCCTTAAAAGGTAACTGCTTAGAATTTTTTAATGAGTATTCCAAACAAGAAGAAAAAACATGACTACTACAAGGAATGCATTCGCTTTAAATTTTCGAACTATATCTCTCAAGTTATTTTTATATGTATGTATAATATTAGTAAGAATTAAACCTTCGATTTCATAACATTAGTGCTTTCTATAAGCAAGTGATGATTATAATCACTTTTACTCAAGAATTTTACCAAGTATGAAATGACAATAGATAAAAAAAAAAATTATTCACCATACATCCATGAATTTTGTACATGATTTGTTTATATCCACGGATACAGTTATAGCTTTCTCATAGACGACATATAATGCATACTGATTTAACGTATTTGCGGACGTGAAATCACATCTCTTATCACTTACGCCAATACCAACGTCCGCACAGCTGCCCGACTGGTTTGTCCACTTGCGCCGGATTGATTTAACGTAAACGCAAGATCTCAACTTCTCTCGTCTCCGTGCTCTCCTGGTATTTCATTATCGAATTATAAATCATCGCACGGCAGCAATCCTTACTAATATATCCTCTACTATCCTTACTAACATATCCTCTACTATCCTAAGTAACATATCTTCTACTATCCTTACTAACATATCCTCTATTATCCTTAATAATACACTCTGTTTCTCGGAACTTAAAACAGTGGGTGCCGATTAATGTTGCTGAATGATATTAGTCGTGAGATTTTGGGGTTTCTGGGGATGACGTCAGACGACAGTCGGTCATCGTTACTCGCCCCACAGCCACATCCTCTGCAAGTACAAAGAATTATTCTATAAAGAATTATTCTACAAAGAATTATTTTACAAAGAATTATTCTACAAAGAATTATTATACAAATAATTGAGTAAATGACTGGGCCCGTTGGCGCAGTGGGCAGTGAAACTGCCTTCCACTCCGTGGGTTGTGAACAATCAAACTCTTCAGCTTTATATATTAGTATAGATAAACGTGTTACGCTCGTGGCCGCTTTTTTGTAACAAGTATTTTAAGAGAGAGTTCAAAAAGTCGTTTATAATAACCGTGAATTCTGTTCACGACAGTTTTAGTTCAGAATAAAACATCCTTAGAGTTCGAATTTGAATATAG
Organism: Charaxes varanes; assembly: GCA_024363005.1. NCBI lineage: Eukaryota > Metazoa > Arthropoda > Insecta > Lepidoptera > Nymphalidae > Charaxes > Charaxes varanes. Next base: position 158,056 of record JANCMC010044687.1, on the reverse strand, counting down.
AGTCATAAAACCGTCTTTTCGTTACTCTAGCCTCTCATTATATAGTGATGCTTCAGTCAAGTTCGTTGAGTGGAGTGCTGAGGGATCCGCGATCTACATAGATTTGCATACAAACGTACCAATTGCCCCCGGGGGCACAAACTTGCTTACCCTGATTGTAACTTGTTACACTATTTAAAAAGTGGCCTAGACACGAGTGTTCAGAAGGGTTCCGTACCTGATACGCGATAAAGGTATTTGTTAAACAACTTCAAAAGTTGTTATCAAATGTTTTTTTGTCGTTCTCCTCATCTGTAAAAGATGTAATGGCGAATGACTATTGAAGTTATTTACCAAAAACCTTTATCGCGTATCAGATACGGAACCCGCCTATATACCCGTGTCTTGTCACGCTCTTGGCCACTTATATTCCTATTAAAAATACACTACACTATACAACTATGGATATTAAGTACTTTACACACGGGCAAAGGTCGCTATCGATTCCGTCGTACACACGTCGTCTAACTTGGAAACCTGCTAAGTGTTTATAAGTTACACTAACTCGGGGGCGAGTTTTGTGTAATGAAATTTGTGTGCACCAAAGGTTTACTTCGGTTTGAACTTATAATTAAATTGTACAGAGTTTTTTGTCTTCCACTGACGAAGGACGAGGAAGGAATTGTAATGAACTGATTCTTTTTGGAATAATCTGATCATCAGAATCTTATATATGTTTATATAAGCGTAAGGTCTTCTAACACGAAATCTGGAAAACCGCGGGACCTATAAAGATGAAATGAGGCAAAGAGGTACTTTATAGTTAGTTCTTCTTCGTATTTGTTCACTTGTGGCAGAGTGGTCGTGGTCATAGAACACTTTGAAGATGCACCGCCAATTTAAAAGAGGAACTTCCATCTGCTCCTATTGGCAGCTTGACGTGAGCATTCTGTAACTGGCTTCTTCAGCACGGTGTTAATAAGATCTGTCCATTTTGTTGAAGATCGTCTACATGTATTATATTTAGTAGACATCCATAATATTTAGTGGAAATCTGCTAATAACTGATTTTCGATTGTGCCGGATTAAGCAGTTCTAAGAACAATGGACCGGGATAACGCTAGAGAATATATAGATGCATTTCATATATATATTGTATATGAAAACGAAATATTACAATTTCCAACACCTTCAATACAGATGACAGCAACATCTAACACTATGCAATGTATGCTCGGAATTTCCAAGAATTTCCTCAAAGACTTCGAGGAAATAAACTGTCATTGTCGATACGTTCTGCAGCCGACAGGCTCCTTTATGGCTCCAGATAAAACTACTTATGTATTGAATTCAAATGTGCATTGGAAAACGGTTTAAATGCATTTTCTTGACGTCTGCACAGTTTTCAAAATGATTATATAGTCCGTTTAGAATTGATGTGACACAGACAATAATATTGTTTTCGGTAGATCCATAAATCATATTTATGTATTTTATCATATTTATGTATAATTAAATCTTATTTATGGTATTATAAATTTGATCATCTCCAATTAAAGCACCAGGATTTCCTAATTCAGTTCGAATAATTAAACTAAGAGAAGTAGAGATGGCTGATTATTATAACATAATAAACGTTTCTAGTTGATATTTTATAGTAACTTACATGCGCAATTTCCAGCGGAAAAAGAACAAATTAATATAGTAATAATTTTAATTAAGTTATTAGCCATTATAGAAATCAATAGTTATAAACGTTCTGTAGTAAATCGTGATATAAAAAACACTTTCTTTTCAATACTTATTGCTAAATCTATTAAAACCAAATGCTGCACGGTCGTGATACACGATTTTTTGATGGAGTATTATAAAATTGTACAGTGAACAACAATAAAAATCTGTTTATAATTAAAATAATGATAGCTTGCATTTGCACGTGATTTGGTTTGCGTTTTTTTTTCTCATTGTGTATGCTGTTGGCCATAGTGATTTTCGCAGCGGTAATGGGCGGGTTTGGGGCGAGCACGGAGCTCAACCGTTAGCGGAACCCCGGGTGGCGATCTCGATCAGGATTCTTCACTCCACGGTTGCCTCCCGTGAGGTCGAGTCCGTGTTGTTGAGGAAGTTATGGAACGAAATTGGATTGACACCTCCGAGAGCCTAGAGGTGACGAATCGGAGGCCACGTCTTCGCCGTCGAAGACGTTGTATAACTTCGGTATTCGATTTTTTGGTTCAGTCGTATATTTTTGTTTGGCATTATATCATCACTGTGGCCGTGCAGGATGTCTTTGGGGCGCCTAAGTTCATTTGAAGCTAGGGGATTGGGTGTGTAGTTGCCACGACTTTGGTTTGCGTAGATAGAAGTCTAACAGTCGTTGCGTATTTAAGCATCATACCTGTTAATTGCATAGTTTAAGGTAGCTAGTTTTACTGAAGTGGTGACACGATGTTTCCTCAAGGAATTTCGAAGAGTTGGTCAAGACTGCATTACAAATTATTTTAGACGCTGACGAAAAGGCTGGAGCGTTCTAATAATCGAAGAACGGGTTTGATTAAGAAGTACGAATTATGTCTGGAATTATATTTATAAGGCTCTACGTAACTAATTTCAGTAAACTCTCATGAGGGATATGCTGCATAATGCTTGATACTAACAATGGTCTTCTATTAAAAATTAACTCCAGAGAATATTTCAGTCTTCGTTCTAATTAATTCTTCGTGTTCAATTGAATTAAGAACTCAAAACAATTTCGACATTTAATAAAGGAGACTGATCGAGAAACCTAATAAAGAAGATGAAGAATAGAAAGCGTATGCGTGGAACTACCCACAACTTGCTGTGTACGAAGTTGCTTGCTGTATAAGAACATGGTTTAGATCTATTACTTCTAAAATATTATTTTATTACTAAAGAACCTAACGAAGTCCCATAGTTACACAACCGATATAATAGAGAAGTTTAACTGCCTATAGAAGCTTGTATAGGATTAAGTAGAATCTTTTGCTAGAGCTGACCCATAAAACCCTTAATGCTTTTGCTTTTTCAGTCACATTATAAGAGACAAACAGACTAATGTCCTGCTGAAGTGAAAAGTAATATGTGCCACACAAGAGCAAAGTTATTTGCATCTCGTGCATTCGAATCCCCCACCACGTTCAGGATTCTACATTAGAATCACTCCCTACGCTTGTGATTTAATCTTAGAATCCCTCGCTTGCTCTGGATTCAAAATCAGCACTCGCAGCATAAAACAATTTTGCTCACTTGTTGCACAAATAACTCCTACCATTTTTTTTATTGAATACTGTATAACATCATTATTACTATCTGTGCCAATGTGATGTTAAATCAGAAACAAATTTCTTCAATATTTTTACATCAAACCGCAAGGTAAGTAAAACTAACAATTTCGATCATCTGTTTTTGCTTGGCGTAACAGGGGTAGCGCGGCGCGGGTCGTTGACTTTTTTTGCGCGTCAACATTTTGTTGACGATTGCTTCCCAATGTTCACGATACATGTGTAGGTTTAGGAGCGCGCTTTTTATAGTGATCACTAACACTCACCTTCACTGCCAGTGTTTATTCCCCTGCCTATCCAAATCCGGTATGATCCTAATAGTGCGGCTTTAGATGTCCTTTATAATGGAGTAGCCAGTATATGCTTGCATCTTCAAATTACGAATCAATAAACAACCTGTATTAACACGTAGGGGAAAAGGGCAATACTAAGGAATTAAATGTCACATGTATTTATTTATATAAACCTTTTAATCGATAAATATAACTAAGTATCGAAGGTAGGCCGAGGAAGAAGTGGCGAGACGACTTGGACGCCTTTGCGGGAAAGAAATGGATTCAAATGGGTCAGGAAAGGAAGGTGTTGTGGTTGGAAAACGGAGATGTCTTTGCCCAGTAGTGGGACAGTACAGGCTAATTAAAAAAAAGTAACGAAGGTCAAATAAAATTTATTTTATATGTTAATGGTAAATAGGTACCCACGATACAGGATTATAAGTATAGGTACAACCTAAATGATTTTTGGTTAAATAAATGAACATTTCAATTTTTAGCTATGACTGGGGCAGGTGGTAGACCTGATTGTGTGATTACCAATTTCTATGAATAACTACCACTTCTATCATCATCATCAAGATTGTGGTGGTAGTGGTTTATGTCATTGCTTATGGCATCCTGCATGAAGCATACTCTTAAATCTAGGTCAACCAGGCCACTGCTGCTTTAGTAAGGGACTACTAATGCATCGATCCCTGTACCCACTATATTTCTTTTAGATGCATTGCTAGCTTTGAAACAATGATTATGTTCCTTAATATATATAAGACTAGCTGTTTCCTGCGACTTCGTTTGCGTAAAATTAATCTTGGAAGCCCTTAGACCTCCTTGCACTGATCCTTAGCAGTGCCTAATTTCATCACTGTACTTCCTACGGTTTTAGAGATTTCGTGGAAGGTGACCTTTCACTATTAATATATAGATATACAACACTTTGCCTAAATCCCTGATTTAAAAAAATTTGAAATTCTATTTTTGTGTTTGTTCGAAATAATCTTTGGAACGGTTTGCATTTTTATCCTTATAAGGAAGCATAATCCATATAATAAAGAGACATGATCCAACCACAGTTAACTAAACAGTAATTTTTCAATACTGTATTTGCTCTCGGTTGTTCTGTGTACTTTATAATTGTGTGGAATAACTGTAACGGTAGGGGATTCGACGCCAGGTTTTTTGGGGGTTAAGAAATAATACAAATATATCGCTTTACAATACGAAAGCAAAGTTTGGTTTCTTTGTGGCACCAATCAATGGAGACTTCGCCTGATTGAATCCAGTGGTGTTCAAACTCTATTACATAATATATAAAAATTACATTTTAAAGATAAAGATATAATACATATTTTTATTTTTTAACAGTAGGAAAACCTTAAGTATGATTGTTGTTTTTGTTTAACATCCAACTTAATGTAAAACTTGTGCTATTTTAGATCGCCCTTACCGTGCTATAGAACTTTATATAAATTTTCATATTTATACAAGCCAATAGATCAAACAATAGAACTTTAAAATCGTATTCCTCATAAATATATTATTACTAGCTCAACCCCGCGAATTCGTCCGCGTGGGCTAATTCTCAGGCCTACTTAATATGCACAAAAAAATTTATAAGAATCGGTCAAGTCTTTTCGGAGGAGTTGGCAACAAACGCCGTGACACGAGAATTTTACATATTAGATTGAAGTAATTCTACCAAGCAAACACGTGTATTCAACTAATACAGTCAACAGCATGCGACGATCAAAAAAACAGACAGTTATTGTAACAAAAATAAACCATTTTAAAAATACTTCAACTTTGGGAAGTGCTGCTCCGGCATATATTGAAGGTTGGCATAATCCTTGCGAAGTCTTTACGCTCAATAATCACTTCAATGTTCACGTAGTGTGGCCGGGGACTTTGTATAAGTTCACAAAGTTTTGTAGAACTTTGTAGATTTCAAGGTCAAAAATATACAAACACTTTGAGCTATGTCTGGCTCCGGTATAATAATATGGAACAAAAATCAAAAATTTGTGTCTCCAATTTTGTAGTAGAGTATTTGAATAGATTCAAAATATTCGGATATTAAATATTTGTTGATTACTATAAAAAATAGAACAACAAAGCAAAAATGTGTAAAATTGCGAGTGGTATTCATATCTTAAAAACGATGTGCTCAAGCGTTATTGTTGTTCTTCGGTTTCGTTTTAATTTCTTCTCTTTTCTTCTTCTTAATTGTGATGAAACACTCTGTCATTTGTTGCCCTTCGCTAGGCAGCTGGCAAATCACAAGCAAACTGCCTTACGATGAGCCGCAACTAACTCGAGTTATCTTCTTAAGTCTTCTTTTCTTCCTCTTCTCTATTTTCTTCTTATTTTTACGATATCACGACTTATAAAAATCTATTTGCATTGGATCTATATAATAATTGAATATTAAATTTTAAAGTAAAACATGGTTGTTGAATAAAAAAAGTACAGTCTAGTTTATCAATTGTGACGTCAATTAGTTGGAACTGCGTCACAGACCAGCTCAGATTTCCTGGAATCGAATCTAACATTGGTTTATTTTTCAATTATTTAAGTTGTGTTCTAAAATGTTCCATATAAAGATTGCAAAAATGACAAAGTTATCTAAACATAAAATTTAAACACACAGTGTGTAAGGGCGCTTTTCACTTTTTCCGCTTACAGACATAACAAATCGAAATTTATGAAAATCAAAAAAGAAGTGGTGCATCAAAAAATAAAAGAAAAAGCGGTTATATAAAGATAAAAGAAACTAGGAATACTATTTTACTCTTAAAGTATGCCTAATAGTGTCGTTTGTAATCTATGTACAGATCTGGGTGTGGTAAGAGTTCAGGGCGGTTTATCATTATTCATTTCACACCGACTTGTACCCGCTGAAAAATCGAGGCTCCGCTTCATATCCGCCAGTGGAATTTTTTTTCTTTTAAAGAATATTACTTTTTAAGTATGTCTAATATTCCCTTTTCCCCTACTACTAAGCTTAAATTAAAAGCTTGTATTAGGAGTGGGTGCGACAATATCCCAACGGCGGTGGGGTTTGAAACGGGTACGTTGTGGATTTCAGTCCAAACTACCAATTTAAATATCAGACACCCAAAATCACCTGACTTTTACCCTAATGCAAGTACCCGCGCCGATTCCACAAATATCCCCTAAATTCCACCAGAAATATGAGAAACTGATTTGTCCAAATTAGTAGACCCGTGCAATACCTATAGTAGACCAGAATTAACCCGGATACAAGTGATAGGGGAATTAACTCATCCAAAACAGCCCACTAAGTGTTAATCGAATAAAGAGCACAAAGAAGACATTCCAAAACATACTTTAACAATGTGCTTCTCCTGTAATAAGCATTTAAAGTTGTAAACCCGTATATCCTCGATACAGACTTCAAAAGCTTAAAGATCAGATTTGACGAATCCGGATTTTGTATAATGGAATTAATAAAGTATTGAGCCGGATTTTGTATAATGGAACTAATAAAGTATAAGATAGAAAGAGTGCAAGAAAAAAATGATTATAACATGATATAATACTTTAACAATGGCACGGGCTTGAAAAAAATTGATTAACAAGAGAAAATATAAGAATGATAATATTTAATTTAAAAAAATAACTTACCCAAATACAGTAGACTGTTAGCCGAACGCAAAACACAGTTAACTTGTTACATTTGAAACAATGACCGAGTCTCGTACGCAGCCCGCGTTATAAATTGGTTTTATCTAGCAGGAAAGCCGCGAACTTATTAAAAGCTAACATTCCCTGTGTAATTTCATTGTTTCATACGCTTATAGAAAAAGTTGGATTAATTATAGGTAAGTGTAGGTGTTGTCATACCAGCATTCTCAGCGAGTGTAGAGGGAATGACCTCGAGTGCGTCGGCATACGCGCGTAGACAGTAGTGATCGGCACCCGGTGCAGCGAGAGAGGCACGCGCCAGCGCAGCTGCCGCCGCTGCCTCGGGTGCTCCGCCCCCTGCCAGCAGCGCGGGTCGGCGAGCCACGCAGCGCACGGCGCACAGAGCGTCGTGCAATGAACGTGCAGCCTCCGCCACAACGGCGCTGCTCGTCCCGCGCACCAGCACGGACGCCGTATGCCCACCGCCAGAGCATCCTGTCATCTGAAATATAGTTATAGCAATGTTTATAGAGTGTTGCTGATATTGGTTTTTTATTAAATATAGGTAACTGATAAAATTATATTTATTTCTTTCATATAAATCCTGAATTTATATTATCTTCATTGAGTGCTTTCTTATGTAACTCATCTACAGCATAACATAAATAAATATATCACATAACTTGATCATTAATGAAACTATCACATATTATTTTTGAAACTAATATTTTCATTGCTGCCATTAAACATTTAAGATAACCACATACTAGTAGTCATAAATAACTTCTACCACTATCTTTCACCACCAATACTAGTTACAGAATAAATTTAAATGGTCTAAAACCAAATGCATGAAACAAAAATTATCTCAAGATATTAATTATCATAAACATATATAGAAATGAAAATATTAAATTATATAAAGTAAGATATACCTTTATATACTTTCCTGCAGGTTCATTGACTTCCTCTACAAGATCTACATTGACAAGATTTTCAGCAGTGAAATGGTCCAAAGAAGCAATAGGACGGCACCCTAAAGTTTTGCAGACAAACTCAATATCTTCACGCTCAATATCTTTGATAACCATGGTTTTAATTTTATCCAAGAAATGCACGGCCAATTCACTGAGTGCATCCCTGAAATAAAAATATTAATAAATTATATTATTAGTGATTGCTTATAAGAAATAAAATTATTTTTAAGAAATATAACCCTCATTTCTCTGCCTATTTCTATAAAAATTAAAAAATTAATATTCAATTAGTGGCGCTCGCAGTGATTGATTTGCAGAACGGGCAGGGTTATCTAGGTCCAGCTACTTCTGAGTTATAGCAACACGCAAATAGCACCACCTACCATGTCCAATTGTCTTTTTCAACCGTTTACAAACTTTATGGTAGACACACATTTCATCCAAATTGGTCCAATGGCTTAGATGGAATAGGAGAACAAAGCCTTTTACAGTAGATCTTTATAAATAAAGGTTTTTTTTGACAACTTTATTACCTTAAAATGGATTTCTGAACTAAAAGGACATTGCAACCAGCTTTTTTAATCTGCTTTACAATGTTCAAAATATATTGTCGCTCCTCCTTTAAAACACGGTCCATAGCTGCATAATCAGACACAATCACATTGTGATCCATCTGTAATATTAAAACATAGTCCAACTGAAAATCTATTGTTTGTATGAAACATACTAATGAGTATCCCCTTTTAATTTTTTACTATACAAGATTACATACATTTTGTGGTAAATATCTACCACCAATTTTACTCACTATGTTAGACATTGTTCACTGGATTGGCAGTTATTAATATGTAATCTCTTAGAATGTTCATCACACCAGACAATAAATCATTAACTCTACGCGTTTTTTTTTCTATTCAGCCTATAGTGTCCCACAGCTGGGCATAGACCTCCACGCTCTAAACCCCTTCTTTGCCATACAGGTGTCCAAGTCATCTCACCACGTCTTGACGTCGTACCTGGTCGTCGTCGGCCATTGGAGGGAGTCCATAATGTTGTAGAATTAGCCCACCATTGTGGATCTAATACCATAATTCTTAGATATTTATATGTCTAAAATAACTGCATCACTGTTAAATATATCTTTCCATTATTAAAAATACGGTGGAACCTTTATATAACGAGCCTCAGTATAACGAATTCCTCGGTTTAACGTTTTTTTTCAAATCCCCTATAACTCTCCACAACGAATCAAAACCTTGTTTATAACGAATGCAAAGTATAGACAGCATTAACCTACCTCTAATTTACGAATTTTTCGACCTATATAACCTTTGCATGACCTATCCTGATAATTCCCACTTAATTATAGAAGATTCATTCATTTTTCCACGGGCTCAGACACACTATAAAAACTAATTGTAACCTCTTTACAACAGACCATTCATTACAACAAATTACAAGGTATAATGAATGTTTTTTAAGTCTTTTGAGTTTCGTTATATCGAGGTTGCACTATGTATAAATTGCTTAGCCATTAACAAATTCCACTGGCTATCTAAATAAATATATACAGGACTATATGACACCCGGACGTCTGTTCCTAAGGTAGACAACTTAATGCCTGTGTTATGGGTAACAGCCGCCTGTTATACTATATTTTTTTTTTAGAAAAATATAAATACATACATATGGTTAACACACCCAGACTCGAGGTGGGAATCGAACCCACGACCCACGGAGCGGAAGGCAGGGTCACTGCCCACTGCGCCAACGGGCTAGTCAAAATAAAAACACAATTGTAACTTCATCAAATCTCTACAACAGACCATTCATTGTAACAAACTACACGGTATAGCGAATATTTTTTAAGTGTCTTGAATTTCGTTATATCGAGGTTGCAAGTCTCTTGAATTTCGTTATATAGAGGTTGCACTGTCTATAAATTACTTAGCCATTAACAGATTCCACTGGCTATCTAAATATTGCAATCTACACTGGGTTTTGCAATATTTATAGCTGGTATGACGGGTTACATAATTGGACTGGTTGTTTAGGTGCTACAATTTATAATGGACTACGGCATACCGCTCAGACAAGGTCAATGGCAACGACCGCGGCTATAACTGGTGCCATTGAAATTGTTATAGATCTCGTTTATGGTAGGGGAGTCCGTGAGTGGATTTTGCGCAATACTCGAGCACGTCAGAAAAATCATAGAGAGAATCCTTGCATCCTGTCATGTACCCCCACCAAATATGAACTCTTAATAAAGGGGGATTCGTTTTTGGACCCTTAGAAAAACTCGAATGCGTCTGATTAATATAAGGTAAGTTAATTACATGCAGATAAGCTGACATAAGAAAATGGGAGATTCACAAAGTTGTAAGAAAAAACATCGCTATGAAACATTCAAGCGCGATTATTTTTTTATATCGAACGAAATCCTTTAAGGATCACGGAAAACATATAATCTGACGATTTTCTCAAGCAATGTAGCTAAAACCATTATTATAAAACCCCGATCAATTCGTTATTGGCAACATGACCTCAGATAACCTTCTTTTCCCATCCCGCCAACGCTTTAGTGACTACAAGCTTAGCATCGATGCTTCCCCTACTATTAGAACCTTGGAGATCTATTAATATGATCATAGTTTGGACCATTTTTAATCGAGTCTCGTAAAAGATTGTTATGGTCTACTTCGGTCTTTGAACCTTTGAAGGCACTGGTTCTTCAGCTCCTTTTGGAACGTGAATATTGTTGTTATAATTTTGCCACAAGATAAATATACTATAAGCTGGCATTTAATCGAATGTCTCATAGCATCACTAAAGTTTTAAAAAAAAGGTGTCTATTTAACTGGTTCCCAATCTGGAAGATAATTTTTTTTTTAGTCGTCTTAGCGCCAGTTGTGGCATGTCTTCCGCGTTTTTGTTTATTCAAGTACATCAATTTTGTTAAATATTATCAATTAATAGTTGTTTAAGTTAAAAAAACCCCACCGCCGTTGGAGTATTGTCGCACCCACTCCTAATACAAGCTTTTAATTTAAGCTTAGTAGGAGGGGAAATTGATTGTTGGACATACCTAAAAAGTATTCCTAATATTCTCTTTTTTTTTAAATAATAATTTGGTACAGAATATAGCATACGTAATAGGAATAAAAGTAATCTAAAAGTGGGCTTTGATGCAGATAAGGAGGTTGCTACGTCCTCGCGAGTGTAGAGAATATTGTATGTTATTCCAAGAGCTATTAACAAATTTTTGGGAAGGTGTTTTCGGCAAGTTCAGATTGTGAACATATGGTAATTAATGAATGGAAGTTCTAGAAATCATGAGTCTGCCAGGGTGAATTTTATTTTTATGTTACAAGGGGCAAACGAGCAGGCAGCAGGCACATAAGTGGCTACCGACGCCCATGGATATCTGCATTACCATAAGGTGAACAGATGCGTTGCCGGCCTTTAATAACGAGTTTAGGGCACCGGGAAGTCTCACAAACCGAACGAAACGCAACAACAATACCATCACTTGACGTGATGGCATTGCCGTCACTTCACGTCGATCTGGTGTAAGAAAGAGGTACTGGCACCCGGACGCGCCGTCCAAATTCGGCTACCAGCGTGGTGCTACCTCTAATAAACGAGGTGATTGCGGTTATTTTAAATCGTGGCAGCATTTATGAATGTACAAAAAGAAACAACCTGGTTGACTCATGAATTCCAGACTTCCTATTCATAAATTATTATATGTTCGCAATTGAAACTTGCAGAAAACACTTTCCCAAAAATGTGTTAACGGGTCTTGGAATATTACGTAAACGTTGCTATTTTAATGAGGCAAAGTTAAGCTGAGCGCTGAATGGCTGAAGACATAAACATGGTAAACGAGCTGACCCATCACCCACCAGAGGTCATTCCATTTCACATAGTGTTTAATTGTACTTCATAATATTATTTTAAATTGTTCTTTTACATGTACGTTCTTCTCTTTAACTGTACTGTTGCGGTCTAGAACGCAGCCACAACGTGCTTAATGTACCGCAGAATACCTTTTTGAACAATGTTTAACTTCACATATTATTTTGTATATCTAAGTGTTTTATATCTAAATGCACCTTTCAACATATTTTGAACACACACGCTCATAAAGTGGCTCCAATTTCACCGCAATAAGGCATATAATGACACCTGTAATCAAACTGTGACTTTTGCATTGCTATTATTCACAATTGACTTGTACATTATTTTTTTAAATATTATTGGTTGAGTTGCTTTGTCCCTAAAAAAGTTTCGAGACAAAAAAGGTTGTGTTTAAAAGTACAAAATAAATTAATATACCTATTGCTTGTTCATTTTACGCAACTTCGTATTGAAATACGTTTGTTTCAGTAAATAATCTATTTGATGATACTTCCATACCATCAAAAACGGTTTATAATTTTACTAACTGTACATTTACTAATTGTTTCTCTAAATGATTTTTTTTAAAATCTACTATACAAAATGATTTTTGAGCATTATTTTCTTTACAACTGTGTTGAAAAACGTCGTAAAACATTTGTTTTGATGATTACCGTTCTCGGTTCTCTGAAGACTCCACCGGTCGAGTCGGGTCTCAATGGCGCATCAACATTACACTCTTGAACCATAATGTATTATTAAAGAATGCTGCAAATCCACATATGTTATTTTTACTGAGTAAATAGGTTAGTCACATCTAAACATACTAGAGATGGTCGAAATTCGGCCATAAATGTTTAATTTTACGCCGACCAATTCACGTTTTTTTTTGTGTGGTTTCTTCTGTTGGCCTTCACCGGTAGTTGGGGGGCGTGAACCACTACAAATTATTATTATTTTTTTTCCAAAAATTTATAATTTTAAAACAAAAAAAAAATCTATACTAAAGATTTATTTTATGTTATGAAGCTGTAATTTGTTTTGCGAATAAACTGTGTTAGATACATTTGATTAAAAATTGACGGTTTTCTATTTTACATTACTTAATAAAAACGGTTTATTTAAACACACCAAACACAAATCGGACACTTGAACACATAGGTGTAAAACTTTAACACCTACATGGAAGTATTAAAGTATGATATATGGAAACATAGAGTGTAAGGTATAGAAATAATACTTGGTAGTATTGAAAAACCTAAGATTAATATAATTTAATTGTATTGAAAATACATTGTATTTTATTATATGGTAATATTTAATATTATTAATAAGTCTAAGGAACATCGGCAATAGGTACACAGTGGTGCTGTCCAAAACAAAAAAAAAAATAGTTTCTCCAGCCCTGTCCAAAAAATAAATTCGATTCAAATTATTTTGTGATACTATTATTATAGGAATACCAAAGTGCTTTTGAAATTATGTTCCAATCGAAAAAAAGTATTATTTATTGAAAATTACTAAAGGCGAGATATTTTTGTAAGTCAATAAACCTAGGCATTACTAGTAAGAGAAAAATTGAAACCCAATTTAGAATAAAACAAAGATGCAAAGTAAAAATTGTATTATGTGCTTATTTTACCAATGTGAGGAAGCTTTAACAATAAATTATTGTCACTAAAATACATATTTGTTTTGAATTTTCTTCCTAAATTTCTAAAATATGAAATATAAAATACTGCAGGCGCGGATTTATCGTGGTGGGCACGATATGCATGCCCACCACCCTTATAGACTTATAACAGCACCCTTTCGTGGACTATTGAGATCCAAAACCTGATATGATGTATCAAATAAATACCGTACTTTAAAAAAAGCAATTCACAAAATCATATATTTTACAGACATCCGTTGTCGGAATGCACTATATACGAATGCACTATGTAGATCTTATTAATTCATACGATGACTCGCATTTGGCCAAAATGGACTCGCTGTGCTCATCACCTTATATGAAAGTGAATCCGCGCCTGATATACTGTCTCGTTTAAAGATAATGCTTATATTCTAATGTTTAAATTTGTGTGATAAGTATATGGACTTTGCGACGGAAGACGCTTGTTTCAAAGCGAGAAAACAATAGACAATTTCAAATAATGTAACCGTCCATAAACCAGCATGTAAAACTATTTCAGTTGGATTGCTCTCCAAATAGGGATTGAATAAGAAAAAACAGACAAGAGGCATTTGCATCAATATCGTTAGCATCAAAAATCCAGCCAGCTCTGGAACCTGAAAACAAAATCATTTTGTAAAAAAGAATCGGACAAGTGCGATTCAGATACAAGCACTTAAGGGTACAATCACTTAATACTCTAGCAGATTATTTAAAGATTTGAGATTTCTTTTAATCGGATTCTTTAATCTCTGTCCCGCAAATTTTTTTGTGATGCAACTTAAGTTTACGCTTTTCCGAAATTTTCCTATTTTTCCTTACTTCAAGATATAACTTCTTGCCAAATTAAATGTTTCTTGGTCAACATGGAGTACCCTATAGATTTTAGTTCCCTTTGCAAATGTATGAGACAGCAACACACTTTCAAGGAACACAGACCTCAGTATTTGGTATTTCAACTTTATAGCTCTACGCGTTCCTGAGAAAAAAGGCCTCGACAGACGGACAACAAAGTTTTTCTATGAGAGGTCTTTTTTTCAACTAGTATTAGTTTTATTTGTATGTCGATCTATCTATTTGGTTTTGGCGAGAACTTTGCTAGTAGATAACTGATTTTACTACTCACTCTACATGATAAATTCCCATAATGTCCCAGATACAGTCTTACAGATTCTAGGACGACGAGCAGAGTGAAAACTGTCACTGATAAGTACTTTGATAGATGTCCTAGCTTTCCAATCTAAAAAAAATTTTTTAGCGTGTCCCATTAACAAGGAAAATTTCAAGCCTCTACATCTATTAGCCCACGCTTGTAGCCGAATTGGGCCGGCGCGTCCAGGCACCAGTACTCTTTCTCACATGAGATCGGTGTGAAATGGCGGCAATGACGTCAAGTGATGTTGTTGTCGCGTTTCGTTCGGTTTGTGAGACTTCCCGGTGGCCTAAACTCGTCATTAAAGGCAGGCAACGGATGGGTTAGCCTTTTGGTCGTGCAGATGGCCATGGGCGTTTCGTTACATTTGCTCCTTGTAACATAAAATAAAGCAGGGCCGGCTCTACCATGGGGCGAACGGATGGGCCGCCCCAGGCGCTGAGTCCCAGGGGGCACTACACACGTGACTGTTCGAGAAATTTTTCGGACTGATACCAGCAGCTTAATTTTGCTACTGGATATCGGATCAATAAACAAAATTCCATCTACGTCTTGACTACTAAGCACTAACTTACTTCATTTTTTATAGTCTTAGTATTGTATTGTATTTTTTTTGTTTTTTTTTTTATACAACAATAACAAATTATTCAGTAGCCCAAAATATAAATGTTCATATTTCTAGTTTTATAAATGACGGGCTTTCCAACACATTTTCAACCATTATATCGCCCTTTTTAAATTATATTTTCGCAACAGAAAGTAGCCTACGTTCATCGCATTGGACATTCCAATCTATTTCTTTACCGAAATTGATCCAAATTGGTTCAGCGGTTAAGGCGTGAAAACATACAGAGTTACTTTCATATTTATAGTAGCAAGTAGTGTCAGTAAAAATGAGAAACAAACATGGACTAAGAATAGAACCCTGTGGTATTCCACTCCTCTACGAGTACTTACAAAGTTGGGGAATATTGACTTCTTCTGGTCGAATTTCCTTTCATTCACACATCTTAGAAGGTAAAGTCTCTCCACCCAAGGCCATATCATGTAGTCCAACATCCTTGGTCTGCTGCCTCCGAAGTAATACGTACCTAAAATATAGAAAAATTCACAATCAAAGTAAAAATCTCTATGCGATTCGGGGAAAACCTAAGTGGGACAAAGAAAATCTACTTTACAATGCATGAGGCAAGAAACTACCCTAGAAAGAAGACATGCAGGGTATGGTATCGTTGGTAAGGGTGGAATATGAATATCTCTTGGACTCTTTATCAGAAGACGTGCATGAACCCCCAAACCCACACTCATGCGCAGTACCCGCCGCTGCACCGATTCGTAGCGAGTTCAGAAGAAACCCGGACGGGTTCGAAACTAGTTGGGCAAACCCGATGTAACTTACGCGTGAGCTTAAAAGCCGTTTTAGAATAAGTAAAAAAATCTATATACATATTTTTACGAAAATTGCGTATACGGAGGTTTATGAAACTTGGCACAATTGTACTTCATATAGAGGAGGGTGTGTGAATGCTATTTTTTATGCGCATATTATAATTATTACAATAAAACCACACGCACAATAATGCCTGCAATAACTTAAAAACAAATTACATAACAGTATGCATACATCATTTATTTAAAAATATTAACGAATACACTTACAGCGCTACCTTACTGAGACGCCATGGCGACGCCGCCGGCTAAACAATTCATATTAAAATTTAGCCGTCGCCAAATTAGAAGCGTAGCCACGACTACTAATGGCCACTTCATTTGGCAACCGCAGGTATCCATGGCTACGTAGCTGTCGACGTCGCCATGGCGGCAGTTACATATTGTAACATAAAAAAATATATAGGAACATAGGAACCATATAAATGTCCACAAAACACACCCTTTTAATTGGCAGAAAACGTATTATTTTATGAAAATCTATGCTTGTCAAACTAGACTGGAAAAGTAAGATATTTTTCCTAAAAACCCCTAATAAATACGGTAAAATGACCCACCTCTCGCGGCTAGCTCTTTCTCAAAAATCTCCAGGGTCTGTATGATCTGTTCACTGCCAAATGCGAAGTTGGTGTCGAAGCATTCCAGACTGCCTTTAATTAACTGGAAAAGTAAGGGTTAATTAGGACAAACAAATACCTTGGGTTTGTAAAGATTCGATGACTCAGTGAAAAAACATTTTTAAAGGCACTTTTGAACGTGACCAGTATTAAGTTTTTTGTAACCAGCATTTTATATTTATATATACAAAAGCGAAAGGTTACCTTTCGCATAATTTAGAAAACCGCGGGACGTATAATGAAATTTAATTCTACGTAGACAAAGTGGCGGGACACTGCTAGTATATACAATTATATAAAATTGAATATTCGAATTAAAAGCTAAGTTTTTGAGAGCTCTTCGCGCTCTTCAAGGAGTCATACATAAATGACGTCACACTGTAAAGCGGGGAAGGGTATCGCCAAGATATTACATTGCGTTATGGAGAGTACAGTAAGGAGTAACATCTCTCATGGGAGAAAAATTGAAAAAGTATCCAACATTATAACTCAGATAGTAGTGCAAAACCCGTCCAGAATGGCGCTGTTGTAGACAAATGGGATAGTATGAGTGTAGTAATTAATTAACCAATAATAACCTTTAAAATTTACCATGATGCTGATGTGGCGCCTCCTTATTTACGTAATTTGACGGACATTTTTAACGTACAGAGATTGATACTTCATTATGTAGTCTCCATGCATTGCGTGACAACGGGCAAGGGGGGTCAAAAACGGTGTAACGTCACATGTCAAAATTTAAATATATTGTCTTTTAGTGAATTTGCAATTTTGCCGGCCGATCACAATTTTCGTAACGCTCTCGACTCGCAATCCCTATCTCACTCCCCACGTCAAGCGTGCGTAAATAAGTTTTACTTCAAATTTAATTTAATTTCATTGTTACACATACCTCGTTGAACCTCTCGATCAGCAGCCGATCTTGCGCCTTCACGTAAGGGTCTCTAGAGTGTAGGGGGTTCATCGCATACTTCTCGTCCAGGTAGTCGCATATCACTACACTCTCGAAGAGGTACCTGTCTCCGTTCTCCGTGGGTATCTCTAGCACTGGGATCTTCACTGAAACGCAAAATATATTCCAATTTCTATTCCCAATTTCTAGTCAAGACCAGGATTCAGAAGGCTGATTACCACCAAGTAAGACACACAGTAAAGGAACAGAAGAAGAAGATAACCAAGGCCAAGTATGTATATATTAAAACGCGAAGCGAAAACTTTTGATCACCTAGTTTAAATAAATATATAGGACTATATGACATACAGATGTCTGTCCCTAAGGTAGACAACTTAATGCCTGTGTTACAAACATCTGTTATACTCTTTCTCTCTTTTTGTAGAAATACACACATACATTTAGATAATACACCGAGACTCGAGGCGGGAATTGGGAGAAAGGTGTGTGTAATATATATTTTTAATTATATAGTATGAGATAATCATATAGTACGCAAATCTAAAGATTTGTGTCTGATTTTCGGCCACCAGACGACCTCTAGTGAGTAGTAAAAGAATTTATTTATGACTAGCTGCTACCCACGACTTAATCCACCTTAAATTACGTGATACTGATTAAAATTTTAATGGATTTAATTTTGTTTGAACGTTCACTAACTACCTCTGTCAAAGTTCAAGTATGCATCAAAGAACTAATTTCTTTTATATAAACTTTCACCACCTTAGGGATAGAATTTCCACAAACGTTGAAAAAGACATTTACTAATATTTTTATATATTACTAATACGTGAAGCGAAAACTTTAGGTACCGTTATAGGAAAATTGTAGGAGTATGAAATTTGGCACAATTGTAGTTACTGTAGAGGAAGATGTGCGAACGCTAATATTTTTTTTGTTATAAGCAATATTAACATATTTAATTATTAAAGTAAAACCACACGCACACTAATGCCAGACGATTTAC